>JAPQRN010000003.1:11654459-11665352 GCA_037367275.1 Coranthus polyacanthus
TCCAGGTGTTACCACACTTGGGTAACACCTGGATCCACACAAAACTTGAATCTACACAAAACTTTAAATTATATTTAAAGGTGTGGTCACACCTTTAAATATAATAATAATATTAAGAAATGTGCATTTTTTAAATGGTGCTGTTTCTTTTTTGGGATTGTAGTCGTTATTACTATAAAGTGCTTATAATAATAATAACGATAGTCAACACCACGATAGCGACAGCTATCACCCCCTCTAACAACCATCGGCCTCTGTTCACTCGTGGTCTATTTCGGCCTTGCAAGGGGAGATAGTAGATTGCGTGGTCATTTGCTGCATTTGGGCAAAAATCCCCTGCTCCGCAATCAGCATTTACACTAGGTGTATGCACATCCACGACTTGATTAATTGGATTGCTTTCAGAATCACCTCCTGCTTCTGGATCTGCGATTATTTCGGGTTCGGGCTGCACCGGATCATTTCGTCTTGTTTGTCTCTGGCCCATATTTCCACCTTGTTTCTGAAAATTCAGGTCTGTTTTAAACTGAGTGATTGAAATTGTGTGGGTCTGAAATCTAAGGTCAGTTTTAAACTGAGTGATTGAAATCTAAGGTCAGTTTTAAACTGAGTGATTGAAAGTGTGTGGGTCTGAAATCTAAGGTCTGTTTTAAACTGAGTGATTGAGAGATTGACACTGAGAAGCTCTCGTGAACTTAATGCCTATTTTATTTAGAATCTTCGCCTTTGTGACATCATCGAAGGTTGCCTTTGGTGATGTTGCCATGGCAACATGATCAAATGTAAACACTGACAGGAAACAGGAAGTTGCTGTAACTCACATGTAGTTTGTCCAATCAGTTCCAGGTCTCAGGTGAAGATTCTAAATGGTTTTAATAGCACAAAGTATGCAGAAGTTTTCTAAATATTAAAATGATGGTGTAAATTAAACAATATGATATAAACTAGAGAGCTGAAAGCTTTACAGAAGCAACAAGTTATCTATTTTTAGGTTTAGTCCTTGCAAACTACCCCAACGCTGCTACTCCTTTTCAATCAACATGGAACAAATGTCGCTCCAGTTCACGCGCCTCATTTTGAGCTGGAACCAAAAAAAATACTGTTTTCCCTTGACCTGAACTGTGAACTGTTGTGGACATGTACAGGAGAGGACAGAGAAGACAACGGCAATGGAGAAGACTGGGCACCCAGTATTTGGTGGTAAATTGGTTATATCCGGAGCAGAAAAAAACGAGAAGGCAGCACAAAGAGTGAGCTGTATGCCATAGTAGTCAAAGAGACAGTCAAAGCTGCTTTCACTTGAACATAAGAACATATAATTTAAAGAAAAAAAGTGAAATGAGCATAGCAAAAAAGTTAACATATTTATTTATTTTTTTAAATTTATTTTATTATTATTTTACATTATGCAACACCCTTGATTACAGTGCTTCTGCTGAAAAAATGACATGGTAGTTTTGTGTTTATTCCACTTAATACAGTGCTTAGAATGCTTAGAACCACTTTTCTCCAGCCCACATGTTATTTCGTATCTCAAGAAATCTTAAGTTTATTCACACTGGCAGATAATGTCACTCATTTTTAGTCTGTATCTTCTCGAATCAAGTATTTATTACGTATACTTTGGCAGTTAAATTTCACAGTGCACACACGAGCCACATCCTTCTGAGGTGAAAATCAATCAGCGTGGAACACCCTTACGTCCAGAATGGCGATATTAAAGTGCTAACAGTTGAGCTGTAGCCGTGACCTTCAGATGTAACCGAGACCAGACATACTCAGGGGGTTTAAATGAACCACCAGAGCCCCCCCCCCGCTCCAAACAACACTGAACAGTTCATTCATTTCTTCAAACAACAACCATCCAGGCAGTAAAAACCATCACTCTTACACTATAAGTTAAGGCCAGAGGATTAACAGAGGCCTATAGGGCATTTTTATCTCTTGGGTGGGCCTTTGCTGCAGTGAACTGAAGCACTAAGCACGAAAAAATAAAATAGAAAAAAAGCACTGCAGAGTCTGAAACTCTCACTGGTCAAGCGACTAAAGCTGAAGACCACAGCCAACTCTTTCCTTAGTCGCCCTGGTCCAACAGAGCCAAAATGTCTGCTCTCTTTCCTGTCCCAGCCCTCATTTAATATTCATGTGCAGACCTCTGGCCCCATCAGAAAGCCTTGTTAAATCTTCTGAGGGATTCTTTTATTCCTTTTCCCACAACTCATTTTCTGCCCTCACAGAACATATGATATGGACACCGATTGAAAGAAATTTCCTTTTGGGAAGAACAACACACCAGCCTTCATCTATTCTCGTTCTCCTTTCTTATTTTTTTTTTTTTTTTTTTTTTTAATATCATGAAGCTTCTCTCAACTTTTGTGTTAAGGCACTTTATCTACAGTAGAATAAATCATCAAAGACACATTTGGGCACAAAGGGACAGTAAAATATGCAATTGCGCCTTGATTGAAGATCAGAACATATTAAACAATGCAGTGACAACAGTCAGTGACATTATCATAGTTTAGGTCATGAAGATGCTTTATGAATATTTATATAGATTCATAGAAAAGCTCATATCAAGGGTCAACCTAGACTGCAGTGATTTTGACCAAAAACTTTTTGGTTTCTCTTATTTTGTGTAGTTGCCTCATTTTCCAGTGCCTCACAGACTGAATCCAGGCTTAAAAAACACTAACCAGCAGGCAGTGGTCGAAAAGTATTCACATCCTTTATTTAAATAAAGAGTCCACAAGTCATTTACTTAAAACAAGTAAAAAATGTAGTAGTAGTCATTGTGCAGTAGAATGGTCCCTGTCGGTGTTATATACGATGTTTTTGGATTTGATTTACTCCTGAATTGTTGTGTATGTTGCATTTTACTGTTGCAGATGTTTAAGGTTGAGTTCATTTGAACTATATATACTAATATAGTTTCTCAGTGAATCATATTCTATAACACTGTCACATGCCATTTATATCTAAAAAGTCAACTTTTCATGAGCTCAGAAAAACAGACCTGTTTTCTCCTTTGGAAACGTTTACTCAACCCATAATGGAACGCCTCATCCTTTATTTTATCCTATATTTGTATTTTTATTTTATTTAGTTCATGAGGAACATTACAAATCAAAACATTTGGGGATATGTGTTTTCATTGAACACGTAGGGGATAAAAAAATTGCAATCTAAAAAGTAACTAAAACCGACAAATATAGTGGAGTAAAAAGCACAATATTTGCTTCTGAGACTGATGCCCTATTGGACTTTGGTTTTTCTCTGGTTCAGTCTTACCTTAATAATATAAGACATGGATATTAAAAAGTTACATTCGCCAAAAAGAGAGGAGAGCAGGAGTTCGACCTCATTAATTCATTCACCAAAACTTATTCTGAGGGTATGAAAAGTTAATCATGCTTGTGACCTTTCCACTGCTTAAAATTGTGATGGTGACTTTTTGAGATATTTTGATAAAAAGCATACAGACACGCAAATGAAATGGGGCAGAAACATGGACCCGAGGAGCTCAATTGATGGAAGTAAAGAATTTATTGCCACTTGTTCCACAATTGATCCCAGCGTCAGTGTGATTTATTACTCTTGCTTTAAAAAGTCAAGGTGGATCTAGGCAAAGTCACAGAGAGCAAAGCAACACTACCGAGCTTCTTAGGAATAGACTGAGGAACAGTGTGGATGAGGAAACCACACAGAGCCTAATGACTTACATTATTTAATGTTTGCCGTCTACAAAATGACCCACACAGATGCAAATTACTTGTTTGACTAGCATGAAGCATGAAGGCCGCGGCTTTTCTCTCCTTTTCTTCCCTTCTGTTTAATTTGTTGGCACAATGCTTGACCATCATCACCAAAGAATGGATGCTGCACTATAAAAACGCACACATCACATTTTGTGAGGCGTTGTTTGTTTTTTTTTGCTTGTGACTTCTGAATGGGTGTAATCGTCTGCGGGCAGTATTGGATCTGTGGTTAACGGGGAGAAAAACAAATGAGTTTCCAAGGTCACTCTTAAAAGTGGCAGTGATAATTGAGCCGTCCCTGTAGATCTATCAAAAACAACAATAAACAAATGCCAATAATGTCCCGGAGGCCGATTACAGCGACATCATCTTTCTCACCTACAGGAGCTTCGCAGAGATTTTGATGGAGAGGGGAGAAAAAAAAAAAAAAAAGGGAGTAAAAGACAAAGCGACCTTCATAAACTGATGGAGAAGGCAGACAGAAAAGAAGCAAGTGAAAACAAACCCAAAAGAAATCAGAGAAGGTGTGATTAACTAGTATGGACAGGTTCACAAATTCTTTTTCTTGTTCTTACTGTCAAGTAAAATGGCGCCTTCGCTTCGATATAAAGAAGTAAAGGTTTGAAAAGTGTCATTTTAGTATGGACATTTGCGTTACACTCGACAGGTTTTCTTTCTTCCTGCACCCCTTTTTTGTCTGAACACCTTGTGGTTTGTGTGCATGAGCTGTTAGTTTTACAGAGTGAGTGCCAGATGATGCGGTATATGAGGAGACAGGTGAAACCATGCTAATGATATTGAACCTGGCAACACTGTCAAATCCCCCCAACACAGACGACACATTGTATTCCCCTGGCACCAGCGCATCCTGAAATAACCACATTGCTATGTTAGGAGAAAAGCATCTGTGTGTGTGTGTGTGTGTGTGTGTGTGTTTTTTCTTTTTGTTTTTTTTTGTTGTGTTTTTTTTACGTACTTCTATGTTTGTTTTTCATTTGTGTGGGTACAGTATGTGTGTTCCTGAATGTGAATGACTCATACTAAGCATTCCTTAGCTGATACCAAGCTTTACAGTAACTGTGCTACACTGCTTTGAGTTATTTTGTTACAGTTTATAAAGGTGCAAAGGTCGTGAAACATACAAAGAATCTGTGATACAAAGGTCCACAGTCGCGGTTCTGTTCCCGAACCTGCTGCCGCCACCGTCACGTGTCCGTTACGTTGCTTTACATTGTTGTTTTCCCAACTGCATTTTGTCATGCGACTGTTTCCCATCACATGACAGTGACTGGTCTTAAGAGAGTTGTTTTCTATTCATTTACTGTATTTATTTCTTTATTTACTTAATACGTAGACCGGTCCTCAGCAGCAGTTGTTCATTTGTTTGTTTATTTATGTGTTATTCATTAATTTATGTGAAGCTAATTTATGAAGTTAGTCTATATTTAGTGTTCTTACAGTTCAAAATTGTAGCTGATTAAAAAAAAAAAACTAATTTAACCCCATTTTTACTCATTCCTTATTCACCCTCGAAACACCACACTAAATAACAGAACCAAACTAAACTAAACCAATCCAAACCAAACCACAAACACAAAATACGAATCAAACCACGTCTCACGAATCTCAAAAGTCTGAAGTTCATAGGATGTTTACACCCCTACTATTGTATTACAAGCATTACTTTGAAGTGGTGTGTTATTTCTCCACATTTAATTACTGGTGATAATCAAAGGGACCACATGCACATTCTCCTTAATCTGCAGGTTGTGCTGCTCAATCCCCGATTCGCGAGCACAGTCTGTTTCAGTAACAACATTTGCTCTGTCACGCAAGCTCAAATTTAGCAATGTGAATGAAGGCTTCCCGCTGCTTCCGCGTTTGGTGAATCTCTCTGAAAGATACAAACCAACTTTGACAATGCAGAAGTAGCAGTTACCCATTTTTTCCCCACTATTTTTCTTTGCAATTATTTTTTATTAACGGTAGTTTCTAACAATACCCCATGGCTGGAGGGCACAGGAGAGTTTAATTTAAAAAATTTTACTCAAAAGGCAATCATCGCACAATCGCGCCATAGAAGTTAATCCACTTTGTTCATTATGACCAAATAGCCAATCAAATAAAAATGGGCATATGAGCAACCGGCCCCGGGAGGCATCGAATGTCTGCCATCCAATTCCAATGCTAAAGGGAATGTGTACCGTTGTTTTCCCATACTGACATCACTTGACACTGCAAGGTCCAGCTTTTTCCAGTTGAAGCCTGGCACAATTAAACACACTTTTTAAAAAAAAACTATTCCATCCGGCATCTGGCTATTCTATTCTATTGAGGCCGCTGATGTCAAATTGTACAAATGCTGATAAACAGCAGCAGGAGAGGATAATGAATTTTATGGCATATAGAAAGCAGAAAGGCAAACGATGTAGTGCAACCGTTCAAAACCTTTTTTTTCCTTCTTTTTCTGGATTAGTTTATTTATAATACAGTATATTAATATGTTATCCTGCTTTGACATATGCTTACCTCAAATGACTGCTGCTTGTTTCAGAGAAGACCAAACATACGAATCAGTTTTTTTATTATTTTTTGAGGTTTATGGGGTCATTAAATGCATGCATGATTTAACAGTAGCCCATTAGTAACACCAACTTACTGGCATTCATAAAATTAAATGGCATATGAGCCTATGTTACTGCACAATCTGCTCCCATGCACTTTTTATAATGAAGGTACGAAATAGTGCAGAGTCAGAATTTTCCTTTAAACAATAGGCCCCAAGGCTCCTGCGTATTAAAGGGTAGAACAGTACATAAAGGTCAACATAAAGTATAAAGCAACCTAATTAGCTGCAAGTGGGTAACATATACAAAGTAATAACAACCATTAAACTCGATCTAGGCTTATTTTGAAGCGCTTTGTGTGAAAAATTGATAGAATTTGATGCCTTTATTATTGTTACAGGGTCATGTACATATTGCATTCTACGTTTAATGCATGCAAATCTCACTCTGTAGTCTGCTCATATCAGCACAGAATAAGGATAAGAAAATAGACCAGGGGAGGATTAATGACAGGGAGACATTTTTACCAAGCCAAAGTGCCTTGAAAAGAACAACCACTATCTCTGTACTTGTACATCATTTTTTTGGACTCACCAGAGTCTACCCACACACTTCAGTTCTACTCTAAATCACCCACTTCAATATATGCTCCTATTTTAGCTTTTAAATCTCCAGCAATGTTCCCCTTATCTTTTACTATTGTTAGTTACCAGTGAGTCCTGAATCAGTTTCCACTGCAACCGCTGGGATCTTTTCCCTTAGACTTGAGGAGTTTTTTTTTTTTTTTTTTTTTTTCCTGAACAGAAATAAACAAGCCTCTATCGATGTGCCAGCTATGGATAGCACCAGCATGGACGCGTTGCCATTTTCATCCATTTGTTGTGCTCGCGCTTGTTCTGAGATCCAAATGCAACCCCCCCCCCCCCCCCCGCACCAAGGTAGATGGAGGAAAGCAATTGAGGTTGCAATTATGCAGATCAGGTGGCGCAGTGCAGTTTTTATGCTTTTTGGCAAGAAATTGGGCTCCGATTTCAACCCACTCAGACCATTTCTTACCGCAAGCAACAAGACTTGGTTCTGCACATTTGACTAGTGGTTAAACTACCTCTCTAAAAGCATGCAAGACCCTTCATCGAAATTACGATGTGCATTTTTAGTTTAATATAGCAAATGATAATCAGAATACAATCAGAATAAAGCTGCAGGAGCCAAAATCAGGGGGAAAAAATTTGAATTAGAAAATTAAAAAAACTTCCATTCGAATCCAAAAACTAAATATAAATATAAATGACCTGACACCATTTCACGCCACGGTGGAAAAAAGAAGCTGCTTTTCAAAGCTTCTGTGTCGAGCCACATAGCAGAGCAGTAGAGTCACGTCTGATGGAGTCAATCGAGTATTCCTCTCTGAGAAGTCCAAAGGAGGGGATAGGGGGTTCTTGTTTCCAGTAAGAGCACTTGAATTACAATATGCTGAAATGCAATTATGGAATTTTTCCCCGGTGATGCCAGAAAAAAGAATCAAGAACTGCAGCATTAAGTAATGGTTGAGTCTGTTTGTTTGCACACGCGTTCAACTGCATGGAGTTTGCTTTCTGTAAGCCAAATAATAATAAACTTTTTGACTGTACTACAAACAGTAGTTGTAGCCTCTGCTGATTTGGCTTGCAGCTGAAATCTTTTCCAGTTCACCTACTGCACTAGCATCAAGGTTTCTACATTAGTACTGACATTAACATGATACTAAGACATAGAAAAAATCTGTGTCATTTAGATATCTGTATCTACTGATTATGTGGCAATTAACTCAAGTTTGAAAATTCACATATTAGCAATTCAGGCAAATATAAATGTGTTTTTATAGTTGCTTATTGATGCCTTGATAGATTTGAAAAGATTAATGATTCATCTTTTCACTTTCCCACTCAGTGTGATTCAATCACACTTCTAACACTCAGTCTCCTTTAATCTTTCGATTTTCCAATTTCTATAATCATTTGACGCTAATTTGTATTTCTTGTCAAATCCTTTTTTTTAAGAGGCACATTAAACGCACATTAAGACCATCAGGATGGTCATGTTATTGCTTTTTTGTTTTTCTCTGTTTGTTTGGCTCGTTTCTGTGTGTCTTTCATTTGCTAGGCTTGGTATTTGTCACAAGTGGTTATAGTTGTAAATGTGTCTTCTTCTATTGAAGGTAGAAAAATGTCTGACACATCCTTTATTTAAAGTTAACCTTTTGGCGAAGTAGCCCCTTGTGCTAATTACAGATGAATGGGAATCTATAACTAGCACACGCTTTCAATGCATATTATTACAGTATATTATTTCAAATTGTGTAGTTATGTTTACAGTGATATATTGAGGGGACAATATATCCCCTCAATATTGTGTTTTTCCCAGGAAATGTGGTCCAGACAACCCCCCCCCCCAGGATTTTCATACTTTTCTTCTTCTGACAGTGAAGCCACATGTTTGGCTAGCTCATGCATGTGGTAATGAACCACATCAGAATATCTGAGAAACGGCAGTGGATGAACCAGAGATGGACATCTGGTGTCCCAGTTGCTCTCCTCTTTCATCTTGTGCAGACTCCTCTGTCCCGTGTGGCACTTTGTCGCTCAGCATGCGACCATACAACCCTCTTCCTCTTTGTTTATAGAAAGTTTTGCAAAATTTACACTGGCTCCCCTACTGCCTCACCTAGGATGTGAGGACAGATATGGGTTTTTCAGAATAGCAAATGCGAAAGATATACAGGAGAAAGGAGAAAGAGGCAACAGATAAGCAGCTTCCTGAGGACACACTGAATGAGTCATCCAGGCACAGAGAACTGCCAAAACTCAACTGCAACTTCTACTTTCAGTGCCTCTTCATCCGCACTGTCCCTCCTGGTGTCCACCCACATTTTTTCCCCCCAGGAGATATTTTCTTTTAATTAGTTTGAGGGTCGCTGACAAAGCTATTTCCTCCTAATACATGAGCTGAAGGGATGCAAAAAAAAAAAGATAGAGGCCCTTTATTCTGGCATTGTCTTTGTTGGCCCTTTGTTTAGCATTCACCGTTTTTTTCTTCTTTTTGTAGAGATTAGCATTTATTCTCTCTCTTTTGTCATCACTCTGTGTAATCCTTCCCTCTGTCTTACTCTTCTGCTCCATGCCTACTTTGGGGATGATATGCTATGCGAATGGGTGCCCATATTCAGCATTATCTGTTTATGGTTCTCAACCACAACAAGCTGAAGAAAAGAGGGAAGAGAATGAAATCGCATTGAACAGGGTGCCCTTTATGTTCCACATATACACTAGAGGATATAACGATGTGAAGGTGCACTATGTAACATTTGCATGCGCTTACTTTGTGAAGCACGTGTTGTGGAGTTTGTGTTGTCCTGGGAACAAGTCGTTGGCTGACATTATTTCTAAGGTAACCCAATATAAAGTATAACACACTACCATATACATAAAACCTAAGTTAAAAAAAGTCTGAAGATCATGATCAGGCATTTACACATGACACAAAATTAACCACCATCTTCCACAAATCTTTGCATGAAAACTATGAATCAAAAATCATCAAAATCAGAAATGTTTTTGAGAATTGATGCAGTAGCACAACACATAGTACGCTGGTACGGCACCGCTGATCTCGGATAAACGTTAACAGTACTAAGAGGAAATTGTAAGGTTGTGTGTTAAGGATTCACTGCAGCAAATACTTAGATGATAACTTCAAGCTGGCTTTATTACCATGCCACAAATTTTAAGCTCCCAGATTCACTGTGAGCATCACAGACAATGCTTTCAATCAAAGTCTAAATCCACAGGAAACTTTCAACATAAGAGCATAGTGTATTACATTAAACAGCATCCCAGAAACAACCTTTTGTTAACGGGTTGATTATCTCATTATCTCGAAATAACAAAGCTAATTTTCTCATTAACCCATTATTACGAGATAATTAGCTATGTTATCTAGATAATAAAATAATTAACTTGTGATCTTCAGATTACAGCATTAAAAACATAATTGCAATCATGGCCGTTCCCGGCTTCCATAGCCATGTAAACTAATTAAGCACATCAGTTTAGGCTTGTGAGCGCTTTCCTCTAAATTTGTTCAAAGTAATCTTTGATACTCCTTCCACATGTTATACTAAACTTCAAACGGGCCAGGTAGTATTAAGTCTTTAACTTATCTAAGCAAAGTGGAAGTGGGCCAAGTTTTCTTCCATTACTGAGCAGAGAGTACAGATGCTCACCCCGGCTGATAGAGCCTGATCTCTTCTTCCATTAGCCTTTATTGGTCTTCCAGTCCAAAACCACTCTGAGAAGATAACATGTGCCCATATAGTCTTTTATGGTTATACTCTTTTTAAAGTTGTTAATCTATTTCCTGCAGTTCTGCTTTATTTTCTTTTATCACCCTGTCCAATGTTGGGAGAAGGAAATGGCAAGTAAATATTAAAGTCATCAATCAAGTAAGAAGAGAAGAAGAAGAGAAGAGAAGAGAAGAGAAGAGAAGAGAAGAGAAGAGAAGAGAAGAGAAGAGAAGAGAAGAGAAGAGAA
>JAPQRN010000003.1:11665471-11710028 GCA_037367275.1 Coranthus polyacanthus
AGAGAAGAGAAGAGACATCCTTTATACTTCACCCATGACCGTGACTGATTTCTCATAAAACCACTATCCAATTAAAACTGGCCTCTCCATCTGCTTCCTCCTGAGTCAGCGCTGACCTTTCACCTCTTTCACCTCAGGCATGATATATCCACTGACCCTGCTCACTGCAGGTGTGTGTTACAATAGAGATGATAGAAAGCACCCATTAGCTACGTACCTGACTTTATATACGAGCCAAAACCGAATACAAGAAAATTTAGCTGTGTGCATTAAACGCAGCTAAATTTTGTGTGGTTGTGTATATGTGTTTTGTGCTTGCGGCTGTGCATTTGTGAGTGTCATCTACCATATGAAAGCCACACTTAGTCCGAACTGAAAGCTATTACTCTGTGTCAGAGTGTTGTCAGATAGTATATAAAAACGAAATGTTCCGTTTTACAATTGTGGGATTTACTTTCATGTCTGTACAATGGACAGAGATATATGGAGCAAAAACAGCACAACAACCATAAAAGGTTAGTGTGTATATAATAACATTCCCTCAGCACGTCCTCATGCCTAAACGACAGAATAGGTCGATTGCCGGTAAGTCCCAAAATGATATATGAGTCTTTACAGGTCTACCGCCTCTATAGGACAATGGATTACCGCCCCTACAAGCAGCAGGACAAATGGCCAAAAAGGAAGAAGCAGGCAACAGGACAAACAACATAAAATACCACAGATAACGTTAAAATGTACAAAATAACTGTTGTTGGCTGTGACAATGCCACAGTTAAGGTGCGGTTAAGTTTTGGCACAAAAACAAATTGGTTAGGGTTGGGAAAATATTGTGGATAGGGCTAGAAAAACAATGCTACATGACAACCATTGTCATAGTTACAATAACACATACACGCTGGCCTCCATAGGTTTATTATTCCACCATATCAACCCCAACATTTTATTATTTCAGCTGTGTGTAGCATCAGCATCAGCCAAATTCATCTGTGAGGATGATAAAGTATGTCTTATCTTAGTGGGGCAGTACTACGTCTAGTAAGATAAATATAGCTTTGTATGAATAATAGGGGTTTCTTACATGGGATTCAAAATCAAAACTGTGATTGCAGGTCACTGTGCTTCTCAGCAACATTTTTTTTTTTCTCTTTTCAATTGCTTGTTTACATTGTTGATCTTTACCTGTCCCCAAAGAATAAGAATAATAATCCTAATAACAATAATAATAATAATTATGAATTATATCTGACATCAAATCAATTCAGGACCGTTGTTTAATTCCCAACACTGCAAGTAAAGTATGCTGCTAAAAAATAACTCTAATCTAATTGGAGTTTTTTTCTTTTTCTTTTTCTTTTTCCTTTTCCTTTTTTTTGTCTTTTCAGATTTATAATAAAAGTAGCTTTTCATTGGTGCAATGAAAACGTAATGATGATGATGATCAGGGTGATAATGCATCTGTCTTTGTGTGTGTGTGTGTGTACAGAACAGGCATGCGTGTGCATGTGCACTATAAATGTGCATGTGTCTAGTTTTAGCCAGTCTCAGAGGAAAACATAATGCTCGTTCACTGTCACTGGCAAAGTTACACTCTACTGTAGGATATATATAAAATCTGGGTCCAACGAGGACATTGCAGCGGTTGCAGTATGTGGGCAGCACATCATCCCCATCCTCATTCCCTCACTGCGTGGATTAATGAAGCCTTAATAGCCCATGTCATTAGGCTGGGTGGTCACTGACTAGACTGCAAAACCCTGGAGATTTTTTTCTAATAATATAAGCTGACATACAGCAGAGGGTGGACACAGGAAGACTGACAACATGCAAGGAGTTTATGTTCTGCTCGTTTCAGTGTCTTGTCATTCCCAAAGGATCCATCAATTCAGCAGAGATTTCTGTCCATCCAGCTAGAATTTTAAAAAGACAATGATGTCACCGAGCTTCACCTCTTCACTCATGAATCCCACCTCCATCCACAGGCTGCACGCTGCCCGAACAGTGACAAACCAAAAGGTGTAAAGATGCTTTTATTCCACAACAATTACCACTGAGTATCAGAGTGGAAAAACATAAATCATTCCTTTGACAGGTGCATATGCACACGCACGAGACTCATTCTTTACCCAAAAAAAAAAAACAAACCCAGTAATGAACAAACACACACTCAGAGACACACACTCACACAAACACTCTCTGTGGAGGTTCTAACCATGTTAAATGACTAGTATTAATCACCTTTGTCTGTCTCTGTGGTGATTATGAACACATTAATCAGCAGCATGTCTGCCAGCTGGAAGTGTTCGTGCAAGGCAGAACAAAAAGATGGAGGAGAATGAGTGAAGCGAGAGGTGAAAGAGCGGAGAAAAAATCTGAAGCGAAGAGAGTTGCATTTTTTTCCCTCTCTCTCACTCTCTCTCTTTCCTGTAACATCAAAACAAACTTCATGGGTTTCTAGGTGGAAATAGCAGTGAATATGAGGAGCGTAATAAGAGCAGCTGTTCAAATATAGAAGGGAGCTGCTTCGTTATTTCAAGCAACCCACACCAACCTTCTGTGGCCCTCAGCAACACTTGAGTTTGAACACTCACGCACCAAGATGCCGCCTACCTCCTTCCACCCAACAGAAAATATCCAGACGTGTAGTGCATCTCCTCAGGAAGTTGGAGGAGTTTTTGGTGATTGTGACATGTACAACATACAACTCCCCCCCCCCCCTCAAAAACCTTCCAAGTACAGTAAGGGTGGGATGATACAAATGGTACATTCTGGTAAAATAAAACTTGGACAATGACTGGACAATGTCAAACTGACATCATCTGAACCTGATATTACAATGCAATGTGATATCAGGTCTAACAGGAAAGCTCACAGACAAGTGACCCTTCCCCAAGGGAACCTTAAAATAAGCTAAGGACTTGTAGACTCGAGATGAGGTGAAAGTGTTTCAATCAAAGGACAACAACCAGGGCTTGAAAATGAAGCTAATACAAAGTCTCTTAAAGTGTAATACACCTGGCAGCCAATAGATGTCGCTCCAGCAAAAGCCAGGATCCAATTTACCCAAAAATGTCAACTTCTGTTTAAAAAATAATGAGTGTTTTGCTTTATTTGGACCCCACTAATAAGAGTACCAGTGGTCATCTTATAAATCATTGTTCTGTTATTAAGATTTTAGGGGTTAATAGAAGGCTTTGATGTCTACTGTAGGATTGCCTGGTGACTCAGTGGGCAACTGGGAGCATCCACAAAGGTCATGTTACGATACACTCCTTACTGTCAACAGACTAGCAAAGCCAATCCCTCGGGTCAGACCTCTGTATAAAGCCTGACCCCACCTTACATTGCTACTTAAAGCAAAATATAATGATATGTATTTATGTGCACCTCACTCTACTGTACACCAAATGCACAGACACACATCACATATCCAAAGATGCACAGGTACAGCTGAAACTGTGTACCAGAGTTTTGTGACAGCTGCCTGCCTGCTGCGCTCAGCTTCACTCAACTTCCATTCTCATCACTATTTCAGTTTGCAACATGCTTCTAAGTCATCGCAGCACTCATCCTCTAAACAAACAACTTTATTTGCATGTCTCAAAATAGATCAGCTGAAAGTGCTAAATAATTGCCGCTCATTTCGGCTTTGAATTTCAAAATGGTGAGGCACCATAATGAGAATGACAGCAGTAACACCGGTTAATTGGGACTGGAGTAGCCTAATGGTAGCACAATGGTGGCAATGTCATTAATTCGTCTCTCATTAATATAAGTGCCCCAAGCAGGAAGCACTTAAGAAGAATTAAATCGGTTGTGGATGTGTGGATTGAGTGGCTTTGACGGGAAATAAATCATAATGTGTGTGTAAATCAGAAAATTCAGACTAAAATAAAAACAATTCTTTACAATTAGTGGCAAAACATCAGCACATAGTACCATAAAAACTCATACACAATTCTATAGCCACCACAGTATCTGTCATCTTTGTACAAACCATGCAGAGGAAGCCTTCAGAACGAGCTATATATATTTTATTACATTCATTTTCACAGAATAAAGTCTTCAGCGTGTGTCGAAGTACTAGAAGACTCCTACACAGAATGGCTTTTCATGTTAACAGCTGAGAGTCAAACTAAAGGCGAAGGCAAAACAAGGTCAATCTGAGGTAGAAAATTCTGTTACCATAAATAAAAATACAATTGACAGTCTTCAAAAACAAGTTTGATGTGCCAATAATATTTTTTCAGCTCACGTAAATCAAGGCTTTCCTCATAATACCTGAAAAGCTGAATTAAAACGGGTAAATGGAAAATGGAAAACACTAAAGCTAAACTGAAATCAAAAACCAAACTGAAAAACTAAATTAATATAAAAACTAGCGATAATTAAAGATAATATCTAATTTTCGTGATATTTTTCAAGCTCTCAGCATCTGAGTTATTTTCAAACCAGAAGACAGGATGTGTGGATTACTATTAAAGTAAATCTATCAGACAACCAGCTTCATTACAGAGAGGAGTACGGTCCAGTCGTAGGAGTATTCTCACAAACAAATAGCACAGCTTGTTCTGGAGATCGCCTATATCATGACAACATTATGGTAAAAATATCTTTCAAGCATATGATACCTCTGTGCCACGAGGGTTATCAAAGACGGAGCATGCCTCAACCTTTCCATGGTGAATGTGATTACAGTAGCCGTGACAGAGACCTTGTGTTAGCTGTCAATCAGTATCAGTCTTTCTCTGACAGTCACAGAACCTGCAGGGACACATACGCTCAGGGGGGGGAAGTACAGAGCGCTGTTATCCTGAGTAAAAGGGACAAGGCCCCGAGGTGGAGACGAGCCCGGATTAATTATTCTAACCTGAAAGAGATCAGTGTCACCAGAGGATAACAATAGATAATGGAGATTGGTTAAATAAATAATACATGTTGGGAACCAATGGACTAGAAGAACTTCATTTGAGACTGCAATGTTCAGACACATTTTGCAGGGTTACTTCTGTTTATGTGACTGCATTTTAGAACAAAAAATAAATAAAAAAATTCCATGACCGTCCCTCCTATAAGGCTTAAAAGCAGCCCCCATGCCATTTTGAGCACCACCTAAAATGTATGTAAAATCAATGTGAAGTAACTGACTTTTCCCAGATGTAATTTTAGAGTTGGTACAGTTTGGCGAACTTCTTTAGCCGCTTTTGTTTTTAAAGGTTGTGTTGTTTATGTTAGCTGACTGCACACAAGCAGGAGGTATAGTGTTGCACGCTGTTGCAGCTATAGAGTAGCAGAACATTTTGAAGGCTTAATTGAAAAACTTGAAATTTTCACGCCCCACCCATGTGACTTCCACACAAGTCTTCCACAGTCTTACAGTGGGGAAAACGCTGGAACCCAGCCCTCTGAAAACCTAGGGAAAACCCCACGTGACCTCTGAAAGCGACATAAGTTACTGCCTGAAAAGAACATGGTCTCTTACAGAAACCAGACAGATAATGATATGGAATGAACTAAGACGTTCAATGATTCGAGCAGTTCACAATCAACATGCTTCTGTTCATAGGACAAGAAGAGTAGGAATGGGACCATAGGAGCTTCTTGCTTATTATTTATCTGTATTATTTTCTACTATTTAATTCTTAACTGTAAAAACTTTTTGTAGTCTCAGCTCTCTTTATCTCCATGTCAGAGAAAGATTACATTCTGTAAACGAGGTGTGCAGACAAAATATGACAATGTCAGCCTGTTTGTTTGAAGAAAAGTAATCAAAAGGTACTTCAGCACCCTTGTGTGCTTTCTAAACAATGTGGTATGTGGCGTCTCTAAATGATATGACTTCCCATGAGTAATACCCAACACAGATCATTAACCACCACTGAGCAAATCTGCTTTTTAATAGTTGCATATGTGGTTTTGAGTTGAAATAAATAAATCACTGGTGTTTATTTGCCAGTGTCGTACGGCAATATCATTTATTTATACTTGCGTGTTGCAAATCTGTTTGTAACAATAAGACATGATTAGACATGTAACCATATGCTTTACATGTATGCATATTATCTTTGGACTGGGATGAAAAGGGAAGATATTCGTCCCTCTCTTTGCTCATATATCTTTTCTTTCTTTGCTCATAAAGAAAATTCAATCACAACAAACAATCCCACTGGACTTAATTAGCTAGAGTTAAATAAATGGTGTGACTTTAATGCCCTGCCCCTGAGCACCTAAATATCTTTGCCACTAAAAATATATTTCCTGTGTGTGTAGGTGTGTGCAGGAGTGCATGCATGTGTGAGCAACTTTATGTTCACGCTTGCGGTGTCTTGGGATCTGCCACAGAGCTCCCTGTGCAGCAGTGTGTGTTTGATAATTAGCCTCAAATTCAGCACTTCTGTGAACACGCGCCTGGTTGGCACAGAGAAGACTGCCTCAGGGAAGGGTAAACGCTATCTATGAGCAACTATCATCTACTGCCCGTGTCCACTGACCACAGCAAAAAGCTTATGGTTCAAAAGAAACAACGGTGCAATAATTGTTTCCGCTTCCTCTTTGAGAGCTCAGGCACAAATTTACAGTTCAGATATTGACTGATGAATATGTAAGATCAATATGACCATAGACCATATATAATGATTTACACTGATTTATCCTCCTGTTAACAAAGTAAAGCAAAAGTAAAGTGATGCATTCTAGATCCTGTCTGCACAGTACAGGCGAAGGGGGTTTGGCAGTGGTTGCTTTTTTATAGCCGTCAGTCATGCAGAGCAGAACCCGATTTTATGCCATTAAATAACCTATTAAAAAAGAACTTATCAGACGCAAACCAACATGAACACAACTACCAAAATCACCTTCAAAAAAATCACCTTCACGACATACAGTGCAACTAGTTGGACACATGGTTTTGCGACACATCAGCAACATAAAGGTAATTCTGTCAATCACATGTGAACAACAGTATGTTCTGAACCCTTGAAAAAGTCAAACCCAGTCATTTGCAACAGGTTCCAGCTGGTCCTGGGTGACAGTAACATGTAACATGTTCTCTGGAGGGAGGGAATATTAATATCCATAAATGTTCACATTAGTACTTGTCAAAGAAAGGAAAAAAAAACCAAAAACGCACAGTATTGTGATGATTTACCTCCACAGTATCGCATGAATTATATAATATATATATACATGGGTCTTTAACAATCAAACGTCCCCTCGGAGTCATTAATGTTTAATTTTAAAATAATTTTAAAATCATCTTTGAGGCAGCTTTTATGTTCTGAGCCTCTGGAACCATCTGCCTGGAGACCTCAGAGCAGCTGGAGGTGTTGAAATCTTTAAAAGTAAGCTTAAAACATACCTCTTCATTCTGGAATTTGATTAAGCAAGACCTCTTTTCTGTTTTATTTTATTCTATTTTAGTATGTTTCTATGTTCTTTAGATTAACAATTTACAAACTTTATGTATTTATTTGAATTAACATATTTTATTGTACTTGTACACTGTAAAGTTGCACTCTATTTTATCTTAATTTTTTCACGTTATTCCTTTTTTAAACTACTTTTCAATAGCAGTTTACACTGGTTCTGTTTTATTGCTTGCGTCTCAGTCAGCTGTGCCTCACTTTGAACTGCACTAACCTTTATGAGAAGTGCTATCCAAATAAAGTTTGATTGATTGGCCGATTGATTATCTCTAATCCTGCTTAATTCTGACAATGAACCTCGCTTGCGTCTGGGGAGTAATGTAGCCTCCTTTTAGCATTGATATTCTGATGGGTAGACCTTGACAAGGGTAAGATGGTAACAAAAACGTTTACCAGCTTTCCATTACATTGTTGATATTGTGTTACTGTTAGATGGGGAGAATCAATCTGGTCTGGCACCTACAAATCAGGATAAAATAACAACTGACATGTATTTGCCAAAAACACTATTTGTCCTTCCTGTGATATGAATACCCTACCCATTCATTTACTTTGTCTCTATTCAACATCCTTACTCTTACTCTTATCTTTCTCTTTCTCTCTGTTTTAACTGAACTCCTTCATCGTCCGCATCTCCTGCCCTATGTCCTCCCTCGACATCCTCCATATCTAGTGCCAGTGTTTGCTGTCCTGTATCTCGGCTTCTTTTTTTTTTTTTTTTTCCATTTCCCTCCTGTCTCTGGGAACCTTTGATGTCAGGACCACAGCTAAAGCCTGGGCTAATCTGCTGCGGGGCTTCCCGAGCCCTGAGCAGGCCAAGATTCTGATTCATGAACATGGCACAGGGGCAAGAGGAGAGAGAAAATAGGGGACGAACGGAGTAAGAAATGAACACTGTAAACCGTCCATGTACAGGTCCTGCCATGTCAGGACGGGAGCTCTGTGAGGGTGTTAAGCTCTCAACTGGACAACCAGACAGATAAACCTAAATACTGGACCAATAAAAAGGCCAGATGGTGATGCTACACCTTCTTGATATGCATTCATCAAAAAGCTGATGTTTACTCTGCATCACAGATGTCACCTTCAAGACCCAAACTCAGAGGATCAACACGGTTGGTAGGTTCCATCCTCTGAACCCAGTTGTCCAAAAGATTTAATCTAGTCCGGAATGGTTCAGATTTGAAAATCACATGTTTTTCTGTCCCTTATCAGGTAATCCGTTTTCTTTTTCTGTCAGTTTTTCATTACTATGCGCTCTAAATGGGACTACATGTCACAGTGTAGGCTTCTAACTGTAAAGAAGAACAGGTAGAAAAGGAAGCGACGATAACAAGCGATGATAGCAATAAGGGATGTAACTGTTACAAACTACTCTCGATTGGGTCACGTCCGATGATCGTGTCATTCTAAGTAAATCACGGTTATAAATGACAGGTAAAGCTGAACTGAATATCTTGGCCGATTTGGATAATCCTGATTTTGTTTTGGATTACAGGTACCCCAGTCCTACCAAAAAGTTTTGAAGAACACACACAGACACAAGATTTGATCCAATAAACAAGACTCTTAAGTCACTTACTGCGTTATTTGAGACTATACAGTGATGGACCAATCAACTGGCCCTCCGAAGCCATTAGCCTCGCATGCTGCTTTAAAATTCTTCAAGTTTCTGTTTTATAACTAGCAATGAATTGACAATGTCTTGAATAATGAACTGCATTAGTAAAGCTTGCTTTCAAAGTTAGAATTGGGAACTATAATTCTATTTTTCCTATGTTTATATAGTAAAACATACAATTTATAAACAGATTTACATATAATCCATTTTCAAACACTGTTTACCACATGGTAGACAAAGGCAACAACACCAGAGAAAGGGTGGTTGAGTATTGTTTTTTCAACATTTAATTTTTTACTGTATCAATAAAAGGGAAAACTGGCTTACAGCAGTACAATTAAGGACCCTGGAGGGAATGTTTGCTGTAAGCAAAAACCCTGTGAAGGATGGATAAAACAGGAACAGATAAAAAATGTATTATGCTCTAATTAACTAGGGAAGAAAAGAAATAAAGAAGGAAAAATAAACAAAAGCAACCACTGTGTCAGTGCACTGTGTGAAAAAAAAAGGACTAATGCTACAGAGGATATAAATATTAGCTTTGGTGCAGCCTATAGCCAACCCTCCAATTCCCTCCCTATGGTTTCCACGCCAAGAGAGGAAAAGGCAGAATAATCCCTCAGCAACACTCTTTATCTGCATTGCTCTGATGGTGCTATTTATAGCATAGTAAAATGGTAAAAAAAATGCCTTTTCTTCACCTTTGATAAAAAAAAAGAAAAAAGAAAAAGCATAATAATAGCCTTCAAAGTTAAAGCTTTTCTAACAGGATCAGGTGTGTTAGCAAAGGGAACTCAACAGAAAGGGGCAAAGAAGAGGAGGAGGAGGAGGAGGAAGAGGAAGAGGAGGGGGGTGTCACTTTCTAAGTTAAAGGGGTAATCCAGAAACATATACTTCAAATAAAACACTACTTTGTTGCCTTATCAGAGAAGGCACATTTAAGTTCAGACCTCAGTTTAATTTACACTTGAAAGAAAATTCATGACCATAAAAAGGAATTAAAGCTTCTTCTCATAGGTCATTACCCTCCAGCTAATTGCACCGACATTACTGAGGCTAATTATAAATACAATGGATATAAAGAAAGAGCACGAACACAAGCTTATGCTGACGTGGTACTTTTTAACCACAAGAATCTGATAATGTTTCAGAGGTATCCGTGGCCTAAATGCAACGCACTCTGTACTATGTACGGTATATGTATTATACTGATCATCAAACTTTGCTTATTAAAGAGCAAACATTTGAATTGCAAAAGCTGGACAGTTCCACGTTCATAACTAGAAGGGCACCTCCACCAAACCCCATAGTCCACAAATTCAACCAAAACTCCACATTACAAAAAAAAAAAAAAAAGTTCTGCTCCTTTCTTCAGGTCTAACATGTCAATAATCCAATAGAGCTGTATAGCGTATGATGAGTGCATGAAGAACGGCTTTTAAAACCCAAAACTGAGCGAAGTCGTTTGACAAGTCGACAAAGTATGACCAAGGTAGCAAGTGCAGGAGAACGAGGACTGAAGTTTATTTAGCCAAAGACGTGTCTTTACTGTTTAAAGCAGTAGAGAACAGGTTTTAAAATGTTAATGCAGATTGCAGATGTCATTTGAGAAGTACCTCCTGGAATGTCATTCTCAAAGAAGAATACTTGAATTTTTATTATTTTATTATTTAAGTTATAAATGTATGGCTTACTGTCCTTTACAACCGTTTAACTATCTGAATTAAACCTGCAGTGCTTGATAGTTTGTTTTTTTTGGCGTCACTGGGCAAAATTTCCGTGATTCCGTTTCAGCATATTGTGATTCAAGTGGTCTGACATGAAACAAGAGCATTCTGCCCACTGCTGTGGACTCTTTTTGGGCTGTAGAAAATCCACCCCATGACACAGACTTTGGCCAAATCCAGGTGTTTGCAGACAGGCAGGGGGGTTGAATACACGACTGACAGCTGTAATTACCGCTCGCTGTTAAGATATCCGCGGATGGGACTCTGCTTTGTCTCGACACAGAAACTTGGAAAAGTGTCTTCTCATTTCGATAGCGATGTGAAACAGCATCAGGTTCATTTGTATTTATATTTAGTCTTTTGATTTGGCCCGAGAGGAGAAGGAAGGTGTGTATTTTCAATTTTTTTGTACCTTATTTTGGTTCCTGCAGCTTTAAGATAAGAGTGGCTCAAACAGACAATTTACGACAACATAAGAATGAAATTAGTACAGATAGAAACCGTAAGCAGTAAATATAAGAAATAGTCAGAAATAAGTAAACTTAGATAGAGAAATACAAGTAGAGGAGAAGTATCACTGAAAATTGCATGCAATATTCATTAATATAAAGTACTTCTGCATATGATGCTGATAATGACAAATTAAAGTAATATCACATAATAAAAGGCACTACTGCCTAACCCTAATGACACTAATGGTGAATTATCTAATGTTGATCTAATTATTAATCATGATTTTAATACCAAAATGATCATTTATAGTAATAGATCAAGGATCAATGTGCAGTGATATTGTGATTTATTTGTGCAAAGAGAGAAGTCGATGGCCTGTTTCTAGTCTGTAAATACTCTGCAGTACATTTAAAAACCGAGGAGAAAGATTACAATTCAAACAGTGGGTCGTGGTTGTGATTAAAACACTGTGATGTGATCTTTTGACCAGTTCGCCCACCCCTATTCTGCAGCGTCAACATTTGACACTACCCTAGTGCATGTCACATATTAAGTAGATGCTACCATCATGCGCAAATACTAATCGGCGGATCAAACAAAACAACCCATTATGCAGCAGCCTACAATCGGGGAACCTCAGCAACACTAATTATCATGACAGAGCAGCATGAATAAACAGAAAGGGGAGACGTTTCCACAGGTCATTATTGGACCCAGTCCTGTGGACATTAACACTCAGCTTCCTCCGTTCTGCTGACCAAGTGAACAATCTAAAAACGATGCCTGTTTTGTTTATGTACTAGACATTATGCGTTTCCGTGTGAGCTACAGTGCAGTCCCCGAAGCTGGCCTTCTGTCAAAGGATCAGCTTCATCCGTGATCCGTTATCATCCATGCAAACAGCGCACTAATTAGCCATGCACAGACAAATCACACTGTTTTTTCCTGGTTCACTGGCCACAGCACCTTCTGTAATCCTCTGTTATCACACAGTTGGGAAGGATAGTGAAGCTAATAACACCGTGATATTAGCAACAGTGATCTACGAATGATAGAGCGAGGCAGCGCTAGCCGTTAATTCTGTCTGCATGAGCCCTGGAACAGACTAATCCCTATTTTAATTATTTTTCCTCTTCGTGCCCCACCCACCCATTGTCAATGTTCTCTAATCAGACCATCTAATTAAAAAAAAAAACAGGAAGCGTGGCGAGTAGGCAGCAGTGTTGAACAAGACTGTAGGGGTCTGATGGGTAGTAAAAATGGACCTGTTACATGAAAGGTTAAACGTGGTTGCCTGAGCTACAAGTGTGCAGGTTTGGTGCGTCAGTGTCAAGAAAGTGAAAAAGAATTGTTCCTGGGAAATGAGAGAATAATCTTTTCAAGCATGTTTTCCTTAGAAAAGTAATCTCATTTGAAGAAAATATGTAATTTTGCCTTACTAAAATAATCCAGCTAATATTGAGCCACATAATCAATCAAATAAACACAACTTGCTTACATTTTGCCATTATGGTTTTTCAGGCTAGACTTTTATTGTAGTATAAAGAAACCTAGCCAAGCAAAACTGGCTTACAACACTGATAGATTCATTTTGCTTAATAAAAGTTCGTTTTGTGTATTTAAGAATATTTCCCTTCCCCTTCTAATTGGGCTGTGCTTGCAGTGCGGCCGATGTTCTTTTTTTTCATTTCAACATTTAAATGCAAAGCTCTATGCGTGCAGCTCGAGGAGTTGACTCGAAACAGCCGTATAACCTCAACAAATAAACAATGTCTTGGCAGGATGAAGTATCATGTTAGAGGTTTGTCAAGATAAAAGTTAGTTTGTTTTTTTTTTTTTTTTGCTTGTCTGTCCGTCTCAGCTTCTGTCTCATTCTGTCTGTTTGAGAGTGGGATTAAGAAAGATTGCAGTGCTGTCGGATCAATATGATGCTGACACCTCACTGGCACTCTCCAAAAATCTCTACAAAGCAAAAACCCACTTACAGAAAGGGGTCTAATGGATCACATAACCACTATATCACTTTAGCTTTGCCTTAACCCCTGAAAAAGCAACAGCCATTTCAGCAATAAGTCAAGATTGGTTATATATATAAAAAAAATCTTTCTTACCAAGCCAAAATGCTCAAACCACTGTGCAGAGACTCACGATGTAAAAACTGTAAAAACAGTCGGGGCCATTACAGGTAAAGAAAACTAAAACTAGCAGGGAGAAAAATGTCAATAACATAAAAACAAAATAAGTAAAATAAATAAATAAATAAAAGGCTATAATGAAAAATGCAACTGCAAAATGGAACTGAATTGCAGGTAAAATCATTTGATTTAGCTCCAGGTGCTAATTACTGATCTCTGCTAAATGATAAGAATTTGAGCAAATTAATCAATTCCTCAAAATAAAAATGCAAACAAATTCTGCAAGTATTATAAGTCTGGTAAGAATGCAAGTAAAGTCAGAGTTTAATAAGCTGTCTGCAATTTAATAAAACACTGAGGGCATAATGCCGTAACTTTTTGAACTAGAATGTAATATTACATTCATTAATATTTTTATTTTTTTAAATGTTTTTAAAATTAATTTCATTTTGATAAAATATCCTCATCTAGGCTATAAATTTTACATACATTTCCACAATTATAATCACAATAGATTGCATTTTGTTATCGGGTGCACAAAAAAAGAATGTTCACACAAAGTAGAAGTAAATCATCTGTCAAGATTTTAGGGAGCATACTCAGTTGACATTATAGACTTTTTCAGGCCAAAGAAGTCTGAAAAGTTTTAAATTATTAAAACTTCAAGATTTTAGTTGGGTTTGGGTTCGACGGCAGTGCTAAGGCTGCTTACAGTGAAGGCTGACATTGGCTGTCACCCTTTGCCTTCCTATGTTTATTGATGCAGTTGAGAAGTGTTTTTATGGAGGCACGCTGCCATGCGGCCTGTAATTGCCGGTCAAGGCACGTTCACCAGAGTTCATAAAGGTTCCTGTGTAAATATATTCAGGATGGCCTAGTGTCACCTCATACAAAAAAAGACAGCCCGTGTCTGATGAATGGGAAGAGGAGGGGGATTTCACCGCCTCAGTAGAGCCAGAGAGGTGAATGCATACTAACTGTACGAGCTCGCACATACGCATGCGCACACAACCTGCTGTCCTGCCTTCCCAAAGAAGATTAAGATATATTACACTCCAAACCAGCAAGCATGTCCTTGCTTTATTTCACCTTGTAAGTTCTTTCCTTTTGCTCTT
This sequence comes from Coranthus polyacanthus, assembly GCA_037367275.1. Lineage (NCBI taxonomy): Eukaryota > Metazoa > Chordata > Actinopteri > Kurtiformes > Apogonidae > Coranthus > Coranthus polyacanthus. The sequence goes on from JAPQRN010000003.1 coordinate 11,679,947, forward strand.
CTAATCCCTCTTTTCTTCTTTCATTACAGCTACAAATGTTGCTCTCTAAGCCAGAGTACACGGATATTTTATGAATGATAATGAGAATGATCTGCATCATCAGCCTATATGTTCCCAAGAGTTCATAATGACTCAGTCATTAAGACAAAAGACACATGTTGGAAGCCACACTGCTGGCCAAGTCTGTTTTGAAAGTTTTTAGCTTAAACATTAAACTTGGACATGTCTGGTCTTCCAGTGGGCTACTAGTTTCTAATGCAGTTTCACTTATTTAGTTTAGACAAGCATAGTATTACCATAGCGGTGCTGGTTTCAACAAATGCAACCTGATTTGCGATGGATAAAAAATTTAAAAATTACTTGACTCCGCTGGCTCATGTCACATTAAATTACTTGTGAAGAAGGCTAACTTTTCAGAGGCTATGTGGTGTGTTTGTACCCTTTGCTGTTATATTTGCAGGTTGTTCTGCGGAAATGTGAGTGTTACAGGAAGAGAATGGGGATGTGTTGTGGTTGAGCAGTGACCCAGATCAGACGGTGACATCTCTGTCCACTCGAGGGATGCTCAGGGACAAGATGTTCTGCTGTTGCTGCAGCACTGGCAAGACTGCAAGCAAAAATCCATCACAAAAGGTCATTTTGTCTAATATTTATACTATATGTCTTGTTTTGAGTGAAACAAGAACAGGTTATTTGTTGAAAAAGTCTTAGATCAACCCAAAATATCAACCCAATCGGCCGAATAAAATGTCGCTATTGTACATTTCTGCAAACCAGGGATGCATATCATGTTAACATTGCAGCTGAAAAGAGAATTTCATATCAACATTTCTAGATATGTGTATATCATTATAGTGTTTTAACGCTTTGCAACTGTGTATTTCAGAAGTATGTTCATATGTAACTACTACTGACAGGACATTAGAGAAAGATACCGGGGCTTCTTTAATCCGGTAGTCCACAAAGATATGATTAAAAAAATGATTCACAATATATTTGTGATTTGTGCTGCTTAAACCAAACCGTGATCCTTTTCCTACACCTAGCTAAAGTGTTTTTATTGACTAAACCTAAAAACTTAAGGAAGTCAGGATGTAAAGTCTCTTGTATATCCACCTTCAGGCCTGACCACCTCCTGCCTATTGAGGAAAGATGAAAAAAGTCGTATGACAGAAAAAATCCAAGCCTGCCCTAAAATCCTTCCCCAAACCTAATCAAATGCTGCCAGTGCCCAAACCTAATCATAGAAATCATTCATCAACATAGAATCAATCACAAGTGGGCAGAAATCATTACTTACATATATAAAATTGAGCAAAAAATCCAAAAGTATCATTCAGCATATTGTAATTCAAGTGGTCTGAGACAAAATAAGAACTCCACCCACTTCTGTGGGAAAGCAGAAAATCGACCCCATTACGCAGACTTTGACTAATCGCAGGTGTTTTCAGACAGGTAGGGGGGTTGAATAAGGGATTGACAGTTGTAATTACCAATCGCTGTTCAGATTCAGTCAGATGTTTACTGATAACTAGGTGGAAAATATACCCTGTCATGCCATGTCATGGTGTCTGTGTTTTGGAGATAAATCACTTCTGAAAGGCCCGTATACAGTTATCTAATACTGGACTCCAGTTTTGAAGCACTCAGGAGACATTTTTGCAGAGCAGCAGAACCTGGCCAAGTGTGTGTGCATCCATGCAAAATTAAACGCAATGACTTGGCATTAAGCACCATCGTCCCTCCTCTCCTCACTGCCCTGCTTTTACAATCTAATTGCTGTACCCAGTGTCCTCTGCTACAGACTCGGCTCAGTGTACAGTGCTTTTGGCAAATTGATTTCATATGTTGCTGCTGCTTGTGAATCTCGGCCCTCCTTTTTCCTCTGGCTCTATCTTAGCTAATTACTGTGATTGATTAATCGACTCGTGTGACATATCTTGCAGTCCTGTGAAGCTTTTCCGTGTCACCCCAATCACACTCTCAAAGAAATTATAGGGGAAGCCAAGGTTGAAAGTGCAAAAAAAAAAAAAAAAAACTGGCACAAAACAGTGATGTTGACTGAGTGGATCACTCCAAATCAATTTCCATGGAGCCGCTATTCTCTTTTGATCACACCATGACAAAAGAAAGCTTCTCAGACTCATTCTTCTTTAGGTTAGCAGCTCTTGACCCAGGAAGTGAATTAAAGGATCAAAGGGAGCTGTAGCATGATGCATCAGTGGAAGCTGCAGAGCAAACATGAGTCTAACTATTGTTTCGAGTGACAGATGATGAAAGACGTGTGGAGTGAGGGAAGCGTGGTTTTGAGCGAAGTGATTGACCACATCTCCTCGCTGAACATAGAATCAAATATTAGTATGAAGACAAAAAAGAAAGGATAGATCCTATGCTCCAGTGTCATGACATGCCGAATGGAGAGTCTTGGGAATTATAGATCAAAAAAGACCCAGTGAAATCACTTGGGTAATAGAATTATTCACAGATATATCTTTTCATTGTCATAAATGTACCACAGAAGCTGCTGAGATATGGACATTACTTCTAAGTTCTCTCATGGGAGCATGATGAAAATGCAAGTCGTCACTTTTTTTCTTCTTTTTTTTTTTTTTTAATAAATGAAACGGTAACATCTCAAGAAAGCCTCCTATTCATTCGCAGGCCCGTGGCGCCAATGTGCATAACTTCAAATATGTCTCTGTGTACAGATCGTAAGCCATTAGTGCATCTGTGGGACTGTTAAAAGTGACAGATTGCATCCCACTGGTGCAGTGCTTAGTAAACACAACTAAAGAGACACCCTGTCAGGGCACACTGATCTGGCCCATTACCTCTAACCTCTGTGTGTTCTCTACTCTCACTGGGATGGAATATGAGGCAACACATGGTTAGACATGCTTACACAAACACATAGATATCCAGGCTGTTTTTGCCTCATGGGAGTTGGTTTGTAGGTTAGACTAAATATTGTGTAGTAAATTGCTTCACCTGCTGTGTTTTAGCACAACGATGATCAGTGATCAACCCATTTGCCAGGAAAAAAATGCAGCCAATGTACATTTCTGCAAACCACAGATACCAACAGTATTTTTCCTTATCGGCATTTCTAGATAAGTATATAATGTTAAAGCATTTTATCTGCTCACAGTGCTTTTGAATGTGTGTCTCAGAGATTAAGTTCATATGTAAGAATTTGTGTTGTTAGGTTTAGGCAGAAATCATGCTTATGATCCGATACGCACCTTCCTTCTGCAGCTCTCTCCTCTTGGTCCAAATCCAAAGACCAAATATAAGGATAGATGACCTGGCATCATGTCATGCTGTTGCGGAAACGTGAAGCCACTTTTCCAGTAGAGCAGAGCAGAAGAATCACGCCCTGGTCGCGTCTGACGGAATCTGATCAACGACTAGTAAATACACCTGTCAACCTGGTGTTTAAACCTCCTACCTGCCTGAAAACTCTGTGTCACGCAGTACATTTTTTATAGTCTGAAAATACAGGCAAGGAGTAGATGCAGAAGTCTCATGTCCTCTCAGAAAGGTAATTAGGGAATTTTAGCCTAGTAACACTAAAAAATTATCAAGCGTTGCAGCTTTAAGTGTCCTTCACTGAGAAATTTAGTGTGACTTTTTTCTAGCAAGGAGTTTGCAGTGATATATAATGATTAATAATATTTGTTTGTACAATCGACAGTAGAAACTAAATAGGCCTAAAAAATTAAATTAAGTCTGGATGGTTGACAGGATACATCGATACGAAAATCTTTGGCCAATTTTTGCTTCAAACTTGTAACCTCGCTCTGTGCACTCTAAATCCCTTTGCCTCTTCAGCTTTTAGCCTGTGCACTGTGACAAAGAGAATAACAAAGTGTGGAGTGTCAGGGTGAGCCAGCCTGCAACACAGCACCAGGTGTTGGAGATAATGTTCCGCTGGAGCATTATTTGGCAGGTGGCGCAAAGTTCATCATAACTGCAGTTTTGATCGATGGCACATTGCAGATTGAGTCCTCAACCAAGAGCTGCTGTTAATAAATCCTGACTCAGACAAACAGACTTTGAGAAGCAGTGGTGAAGAGACTGGCAAAAAACGTCTATTGATCCACTCGACGAGCGCAGGCCAATATGCCAAACTGGGTTTTTTGATGTATAAAGCTGATGCAGCAAAAAATAGTATGTGAAGAACGGAAAATCAAAGACATTCAAGATGTCAGAACCAACCAGTTGAAACAGGTTTGGTACTGCTTTACAAAAATTAGGGAGTTTTAAGCAATGACAGTTACTGCTACAGTGACTTTAAATAGATCTGTTCTTTTATGTATGCATTTGCTTGACTACCCACCGTAGCCTGTAGCTGAAGAGTCCAGCTTTCCCGTAATTGCTAGTGCACTAGGTGAAGGTTAGAGGATTTTACAATTGAAACCATTTTTAAGTAAAACAAACAGTTCTACAATTGACAGAGACGTGTATTTTCAAAAAATCCAAAACCATTTTTATTATGTTTTTTTTTTTGTGCACAAATCGCTAGCCGTATCAGCTAATCAAGATGACATTTGTTTTGCTAACAAGAACAGTGAGTCAATATCTGGACTATTACGTATATAAACTGACCTTTTCAGAGCTAGTGTAAAGCACTGCTAAAGCTCTCTCCTCTTTTTTCTGGTCACCGTAGAAGTCCCAGTCTGTTCAAACCAGATAAGTGTTACAAAGTGGTATAATGAGACATGCTGGAACAGGGTTAACTGGTTAGCATGCTAATTGCTGTAGATATCTCTGCAAGACAATAACATTGACATCTTTGACACAAAGTCAAAACTGCTACTGTTTCTATTTCTTCACACTCATCATCATTTTAGGGGATATTTGAACGTTTTTAAGTAGAAATATCACAAATGGCTACTTTAAACTCCCTATTATCTATTGTTTGTCCACTTTTGCTATACACTTCCACTATGACCCAACTCCTACAAAAACTACCTACATGTGCACGTTATCCTATTTAAGAACTCAGTGAGATCAGCTGCAGGTCTGAAACTCATCTGTAAGGTGGATAAAAGTGTAAGGTTCTGTTTTAAACAAATCTATGGGAGCCCGTGGAGGGAGACGCAACAAAGTGTAACACACAGAAAGAAACAGACAGGAATCTAGGCAGCAAGATAAGAGGATCTGAAAGACATGTCTGGTATATATATAACCCCCTCACAGCACAATCTAGGGTTTTTTTTTTTGTCGTTGTCTGTGACATGATGATCTCTGACGTGCGTCAGGGCTTCATTATCATCCTCAGATCAACCATGAGACATTTCCAACTCAACCAATGTTTATCTCTGTATGAGCTTTCTCCATTGTAAAGTTTAGAGAAGTTTAGCTGTGGGCTTTCAGATATGTAGACCGTCTCCATCACAACAGACATGGCAAAGTTAGGGAAAGTATTAGACAACAGTAACAAAGTGAACTCTGGAAACTGAGAAAACTCTATTGATCCAATGAAGCCTTTTCATTCTCCTCACATTTACATTTGTTTTGGATGATTTGTATGTGGGTTTAATGGCATGAGCACCACTTAGAGAAAATGACAATAGAATCTGTAATGAAAGACGACTTTCATTAGACAATCAGACTAAACTGTCCACTCAGATGCTTTATGACACCCACAGAGGTGGGAGAGTGAATGAGGGAGAGAGGGAGAGACAGGGGCTGAGAGAGACAGCGAGAGGGAGAGAAATGCCAAAGTCAGACCCTCCTGGACGTGACCAGACTAGTAATGTTGTGGTGAATTACTGCTAAAGCTCCAAAGCAAAATGCTTCCTTTACTCCACCAGTCTGTGTTGTCGAAAAACAGGCCACAGTATAAGAAATGGATAAAAAAAACCTATTCAGATTGCACACAGCGGAATATACACCCACTCAACATTCACGCTGTATCCATTTAAAAACACATCTTTGCAAAGTGCCCCCTGCCTACGCTGCCAATTCTTTGTATTCACATGCTGAAAATAACTGTCTTCGGCCCGGACCTATAATAAATTATGTTTTCAAGCAGGGGACTTTGGGGATCACAAGTGGGCAGCCTCCAGTTCTCGTGCTGCGAGTCTTAAGCTGCCAGGGAAACAATGGTCAGAGAATATGTTGAGCAATCACTCACTCCTATACACTCTGTCGCTGTGACTGTTTCATTGCAGGAAATGCAGCTAACAGCTTCACGTGATGGACGCCGCTGTCAAGTTCGGCGAGGAGAGTGAGTTGGACGAGTGTGTTACTCCCATAGGGAACAGCAGCACACACTGGACATACACACACACACACACACCCTAGGGTGTATGCATACTGTATGGTAAGACCAATACGCACATGGAAATTAATATCAACCAATGCCTCGGCTTCAATACCTCTTTCAGAGCAATGCTTTTTTTCAATATCAAATCTTTAAAATCCATTTTAGCAAAAAGAAAATTACATAACATATTGCAGTTCAAATCTTTAGATACATTTTTCAGTTCCTTGGCATTTTCACTCAAAGCAGTTTTTACAACAATGTGATTTAACTTAAGTTTAGGGCGGAAGCAATTATTCGAATAACTGATTACTTCTCAACTGTTAATCACTAGTTAATCACAACCTATTTTCATAACCAGTAATAGTTTAAGAAAAAGGGTTGTTTCATTTTTTTAGAAAATCAATCGAAATGCTCTGATTCCAGTCCCTGAAATTTCAATATTTTCTAGTTTATTTTACTCCTTTCTGACAATAAGCTAAATATATCCAGGGTGATGGACTAAACTAAACATTCGAGGACGTCATCTGGGGCTTGGGGGAACAGTGATCAACATTTTTCCGCAATATAATTTTATTGATCAAACAATGAATTAACTGACTGACAACTGAGTCTGTTCCAGTCACTAAGTGTATAAGTTTAGAGCTTTTATTACGATAGGTACAGGTTCCAAAATGAACAAACGGCAGGTGCCAAATGTGGGTAAATCTTGGGTTTGGTGGATGAATAAATTGATTTCAAAGCTGATATGAAGTCCGACTTGTCAGGAGTTTGCAACAAGATCATTTATGCTATTACAAGAAGTGTAACAGCATTTTCAGTTCATTATGAAACTGTAGCGGGCTAAATTACACTGTGCCATCTAGATAATAAATGGGAAATGGCATGTGAAACATTACATTAGACAGCCAAATAATCACCAACATATATAACTCACTGATGACGCTGATGAGCTTTAATTCATAGGTATTATAATTCTGTATGTAACAGTAAGGCATTCAATCCTCTGTAGCGATGCAGTGGGTGGCATAGATGTATGTAAGTCTGGTACCCATCTCTACTGTAGTGGATAATGTCAGGTAAATTAGAACCCAAAAACTCAAATCTCACAAGCGTTCAGATTAAGAGCTTTACAGATCCCTTTGGAAAAAAAAAACAGGAACAAAATTTGAGGCAGTGATCACGAAAAGGAATGATACTTATATTGCTGTAAGTCCCGTCTGTAAGTAAAGAAAACAACTCTTGGACCTAAAAACCTGTTCTGAAGGCTGTTCACTCACTCTCCGGTGACTCAGAGTTACAGCCGATCAATATATATCCAGTGTTCTGTACTCCTCTCTAACAGCAGTTTGTCTGTTTCTCTCTCACAAACACACGCTCAGACGCGCTCCCCTTGTTGGGACATGTTGACACATATCAGCACTGCAGGGATAATCCATATGCTAGCTAAATGTCAGTGTCTCAAGTCCACAGGGTATAGGGTTAAAAGGAAGAGTAGAAAGGATGGGGGGGAGGGGGGGCTACCAAGAGGGATCAAAACTCATTGGGCTCTCAGATCTCCTAACAGGAAAAAATAAGTTGCATTCACCGAGGGAGCTGTGTGTTGTCAGCGATGGATGAATGAAAAAAAAAGAAGAAGAAAAAGATATCCTCATGGGAAATAGAGTTTGCAAAAGTTACCAGAATGGAAAACTAAGACATAAGTTTGTTTGGGAACACTGTCTGCAAAATGGTGCAACCACTGAACTGTGATGCAGCAAGAACGCCACTTTTTTTTTTTTTGGTACAACCAAGGGAGTAATGCCAATATTCAAAGTGCTTTCAACTCCAGATTGAAGCACTTTATGCTCTCTATTTACAGTATCAAAGGTGCTGCGGGACTTGCTTTCAACATCTCAAGGGAGCACTGCTGGAAGATGAAAATGTATTATGGTGCTTTGCAAAACAATTGAGCGCCAAAGAAAATTACAAGTCAAATAGCTGTGAGTTCCACTTAGTAGCAAGCGGGCGAATGAGGATCTGGCAATTTGCGAGCGTCAGGCGTTATTTACATTGCCTCAAAGTGGATGGTGATGGGGAAGAAAATCAATGTGGATGCAAACAGTGTAATGGCAGAGTAATGTATTCCCCTAGGCAAGCAGCACAGACGAAGTCCTGTCAGAGTAATGCAGAGTGGAGGCAGAATTCAGTTGCTGTTTTCACCAGATCTTCCCGTTGCCACATTCAATCCACATGCACATTGTAGCTCCTGAAAGTCTTCAAGGCTGTCTTTTCCCGCTGCCGACTCAGAATGCTAACTCTGCAGGGCCGTCAATCAAAGCGCTGAACGGTACGGTGAACAGGAGTGTAGAAAAATCAGATTCACATATGCAAAGGGTGGTGTTCTTTATTGTGTACAGTACATTCTCTTTTTATCAAAGCGCACACATGTCTGCACACACGAGAAAGAACGGGAGCGTGAAAAGTGACCTGCTTTCATTTGAGCTGTTGTGGATCAATCAGGAAAGCATGTTTTTTGACCCTGATCCCTGGCCTTTCTTCTCTGATTGGAACGCTGGACCTGTCCATCACATATCAATCAATACAGCTCCCGGCAACACAGCAGCGGCAGCATACAGTATCTAGTGAGCTAGCAGCATGATAACACTGTGCACTCTCAGCTCGTGAAAGCACTTGGTTTAGTTGGGCCACAAGGATCAGATTATCTAAGAAGAATGAGAATTAAAAAGAATATCAAGCTTCTAGGCACAATCCCTACAATACAAAAGGGAAGTTCATTCAAATGTGCTATTAGTATACTCCTTTTAATCTAAAAATTAGTGAGTATGCTTATAGTATATGACCTTTTATAACTCATATATCTAGAAGTATATAATATATGGAATGGTATATTCTTCTAGCCCACATTTTAGCTTATGGAAGGATACTATGAAGCATATAACAAGTAAGTTTATATGTAGACTTTTAGTTAACTTATACATACTGGTTCACTGTTTAGTTATGGTAGTTTAGTTCACAGTATACTTGCAGTACAAAATAAAACTTCTATGTAAACTAGTTGTGTACTTACGTTGACTACTCTTACACTGATAGTTAAATGTCGACTTTTATAAACAAAAAAAAAAAAGTCCTAAGAGGTCGGCTATTGAAAAAGTACATTTGCATGTATACTACTAGTACCACGGTATTAGTATAGTAGTAAATTAACTTGAAGTAGCCTATACTTTATTTCTACAAGGGAAACGATACAAGTCCTCTTAAAAAGTACTTTACTGACTGCAAATAGGACTCTAAACACTAATTAAAGAAGGCGAAAAGAACACTTTAAACTTGACAATAATGTATCTCTATACAGACCAAAGAGATTATTCACAGACAAATCCAATTACATGGAAACAGCGAAAAAGAGAGAGCACCATCAGTGGGCTTCGCTGGGTAAAAGGCTCACTGAGCCTTAAACTGAGAGGAGTTGTGCTTTAGGTCAGCATCATGATAGCTCTCTACCTGACCTCTATAATTGGCCACCAGCTGGGAAGCTGTAATCCCTCCACCCATCTCTCTAGTTTTCCACTTTCACGTCCATCCTCTCCTCCAGAGGTCATGACCTCCTCTCCGCATCTCTCCTCTGCCGTCAGGTGATAGGTACTGCTTGACCCTGTCACCCCCTTCTTAGCCTGTCCTTACTGTTCGCTGCTAAATAATAGATAGCCGACAAGTTAGACAAGTCAGAGATAAAGTTTTTCGAAAGTGGTACTGTGTTTTGCGGTCAGATTTTTATGTTTTGAGACAAGGCAACCAACACTTGATGGCAGCACAATGTGTGTAAAACCCAAGCTGGCATGACTGGAAAATAATTAAACAATAGCAGCAAGCCAGCATGTCTGCGCAACGTCCCTTGTCCCTTGTGCTGCCTTTTCATTGCAATGTGCATGATCAACTGTGACTTGCAGTCTGCAATGCTTGCCAATAGCCCTTCTCCCTTCTTTTTAGTCAGTGTCTTCCCAATGTCTTTCCTTGTTCTGCAATGCCGCAGGTGCACCACCACAGGTGCCTCCAGCAACAATCGGCACGTCGACAGGACTTTGTACAGATTTTCGTGCCGTGCACGACAAGAGAGAGCAAGTCAAAATCTGCGATAAGAATCTGATCATGTAAAATGTACAAAATAAGCCTAGTCAGAGCTGTCTGTGGGAGTCTGGGAAGTGATCAACTCTCAGCTGACCAAGCAGGGATTCAAAGAGACTTTAATATCAAGCTACGCGGCACAATTCTCAGTCTGCTCAGAGTCAATCAAGTTCTTCTCTGAGTGTGTTTTTACTTAAGGACTGAATGGCAGAGTGAAACTGACACATGTTTCCAGGGGCCATCTCACTCTAAGACGACTGATTATATATTCTTTCTGAACCTGTTTCCTCTATCAACAGTTCTCTGTCTTTATCTGTGAGCCGCTGTGTGTTTCAAGTGTTTAATAGCTCAGCCAGTGCTACCCCTTGTCCCTTCCTGCCAACTGCCTGTGGCTCTAGCTTCAAAGTCTCCTCTGTCTTCTGTTGTTTATAAGAACGTTCTGTCTCTGACATGATCCTAAAACTAAGCCTATATTTCTATTTCTTATTCAGTGGTAAAGAAAATGCAGTGGATTTGTAGAAGGTTTGCAGAGGGTTTGTTCCAGATGAATCGATGCAACATGTAGTGATGCGTAGGTCACGTTTTTTTAATACCTACCCAACAAGTTATGAGAGCCAATCCGCATCGCCCAACCCACAAAAAATACAAGTTAAATAACCACCCAAAACGACCTGCAAACTGCCAACTTTAGTCTGTATTTACATACACATTGAAGCTGTCTATCGGTTGTGATGCCAATTCTGTATGCCAGCGCTTTGGTGATAGACTGACAGAGACCAGCTTTTTCTTTTTTTCTCTGCTCTTTTGCTCTGCCACAGATGGTCTCTGCCTGCGAGTCTGCATTCAATGCCCCATAACATGCACCGATATTTACTAGCCCTTGTGCTACACAACTGAACCCATTACCAGATATCCAATGGCTGCAGGTCAGACCAGCAGAAGTCCACCAACTCATCCATGAGTCTCGATTTCACTGCGAGATGTGTTGCCAGATATCTTCAGTGGAAAGTAGCTAAAGCATGCTCAAAAAGTCGCTACATTACTTCACATCTAATTTACATGTTAATTCCATCATTAACAAACTATTTATGAGCATTTGAAACTCTGCATTTTGCAAAAAAAAAAGAATTTCTAGTTCTAGTTTCGTCACTGACTGCAGTCAGTACCGACATATTCACTGAGAAACATTTTTCTTATTCTCTTTAAGTGACAGGAGCTGAAACTGCCCAAAAAAGTCGCTTGATTTGTCCTAGCCGCTTTAAAAAGAAAAAAGAAAAAAAACGCTAAATTGGTCTCAGAAGTTAATAAAATCTAGTGAGAACATCACCAAGTTGTCAACACCTTGGGACCTTGTTCTTCATGAATGCTGACATCAAGGGCTGATTTGATGGAGCTTGAGTGGGCTTGCTAGGCCGAGGGGAAGCAGGCCCATGACATAAATGCTTTATAGTTCCGTAATGCAGATTATTGACAGCCAGAGCAAAAGAAGACCTGCACCTTCTGGTGTATTTGCGAGAAAGATTGACAGAGAGAAGGGAAGAGAAGGTGTACTAGTAATCACACCATAGCCCACACAAGTTCTCTTTAAGTTATTTATAACTTAGCTGGAATACTGCATTGTCATTTTTTGACTAAGCCTGTCACAATAATTGCATAATCTCCTGACTACAATTATTTGAGCAAAACGCAATTGCTTTGCATAATCGTCATAATCATCTCCATTCACCAGTGTAAAACCAGCTGCTTTTCCACAGCATTTTACACCATTTGAGCTTTGATGGGCACTCTGTTAATAAAATCATCTCGTTGTTCCCCTTTCCTCTGTTGTGGTTTAATGACACCTGGAATTAGTGCCACTAACATGGTTGTTGTTGTTGTTGTTACCCAGGCCTACTGACAATGGTCAGTTATTACATAATCGCCTTATCACAGTTATTGGGGAAAACCATAGTTACTAATTTTCATAATCACGATCATCGTCTCCATTCACCTGTATAAAAAAATATGAATGAAAGAAACAGAAATTTCATATTTCATTACGACTTACACATAATTTTCAACCACTGGAGATTCAACTGGTTTGACTTTTGTTTACAAAGTCTAAAACAAATTCACTAGGTGTACTGTATGGGTATTATAAGACCCATACTATAAAACTAGACCACAAAAAACACAATCAATAACCGTAATTATTTACATGACAATTAATCAAACATTTTAATGATCGTATTTTTGACCTGACCTACCCTGACCCTGATATTTTCTAGTGAGCTTACCTGAACTCGCCCGGTTTTGAGTCAACCTGCACATTAGTAGCAAACAGTGTACATTTTCCATTTTAATATTGTGAGTCAGTGAATGAGCGAGTGAGGAACGAGGAACGGCAGCCTACATCTGTAAGAGTGCATCTGTTTGTACAAGTTCTTACAGTGTCAGTACAAATATACAAGTGTGGCTGAAAGTGTTAAGTAGTTTAATGCACATGTCCATTCGCGCCCATATGGGTTGACGTGTGCGTGTATTTGTGTGTGTCTCTAGATGTAGGTGTAGGTGAAATAACACTATACATGCAGGCTGGTGGTGGTAATCGAGCTCACTAATTACTTCCTGAGCTGAGAGAGTTGTCAGAGAGAGGAGGAGATGCCACAGATGGTGAGAGACCCGCACTGACGCCAGGATATCCTACCTCTTCATCATTAGAGCTGAGCATGTGTGTTTGTGTGAGACTGAGTAATTGAGGGGAAGACTGAGTGTATGTGACCAAGATTGAGTGTTCAAATTACACTTTGAAACCACACTCTGCTGACCAAATAATAATTATTAGTCTACTTATCACTTTCATTACTCCCACTGTATGTTCGGTATCAGCAGGACTTAAAAGCTGATGGTGTTTAAATCCATCTGCGCTCCTGTGCGATTCCTCAAAGCCCTCTGGGGCATAGACACAGTCACTCTAAGGTGTTTGTGTTCCAAAGCTCACCCACTTCCAGTCATGTTTAAACACCCTTATTCCTCCATCTGCAAAAGTGCCTGCAGGCAGGTGGTGCACCAGTGGACTCCTGTTCCCTCGCTGCCCCCCCCCCCTCCCTAGACAAAATGCTGCAGGGCTAAGTACTCACCACTGTGAAGAGCCCTCTGTGCCGCTGACCTCCAACAGGTCATAATCGTCCTCCAGCTGAAAGTCAGAGAAAACCAGGGCAATGGTGTCTCCTGGCTCGGCGAGCACAGTCCACGTGCAGTCGGCGTTGTTGTTGTACTCAGCGGGGTAATTGGGGGTGGTAATCACCCCGCTCTGGCCCCGCAGAGTCCCACCACACCCATCATCCGCTGTGGGGAAAACATTGTGAAAAGGCTTAGTAAAAAGAGTAATATATAAACAAAGATAATCACAGATGTGTGTTATGGTGTGCCACAGAAATAATTGAAGATGAAAATGTGGAAACGGTAAGAGAGTCAGGGTAAATAGATAGTAAACACAACCTGCAGCAAAAGCTCAGGTATGATCCATGACTCATATGAGGCCATGAGTTGCACTGAAAGCGTAGACGGTGTCTGTAAACTTCTTCAAGGTGAGTATCAGCCCAAATAAAGGATGGCTCAGTAGCAAGGACACAGTGGTGCTATTCTCTGTTTAAAAATATATTCTTCTATGAAAAGAAGAGACGAGAAAGCAGAGAACTCCTGTTCAAACACTCTTTAGTACAAATCAAGTTACATAAGAATCTAAAGATAAAAAGTGATATCCTAAGAACATTTAGGCTGAAAGAAACTCATAGTGTGACACCTTTTTAAAGTGACACGCATATTCTGACGTGAATTGATGAGATTTTACTGATACAAATTCTTGTATTGATTCCCGTTTCAGCACAAAGACTCACAACGAGATGTGGTGAAAGTCGCGTCTGCTTGCAATGCGCTGGTCAGCAACATTCTGAAAAAACACGCAATGACTCCCTGTACTTCTATTCTATTCTAACTGCCGGCTTTTCAGTCTTTCTTTAGTAGCTGGATATAATTTTTAGCATCTTAAAATATGAATGAGGATAGTGAGCTACAGTGGTATTTCTAGTATCGACAAAACTGCAAAAACAAAAAAGAAAAGAAAATCAGACGGTCAAGAATTTCTCCTCTCTATTCCCAGATCAGTTGCATTCTGGAAACCTGCCACTTTACACCAGTGCCACTACATGAGAAGGTGTAGTGTTTCCATTACAATGACTGTACTTCTGTCTTTTTTGTAGTGTCTTTAAATATGAATGAGGGTAGTGATAGTGCGCTACAGTTGCTTTTCTAGTATTGATGAAACTGCAAAACCATAAAAAGGGTGGAGAATTTATTCTGTCTATTCCCAGAGCAGTTCCTTTGTTTGGAAGAGTTGGTGTCACCTCTAATAAGCAGAGAAAACACTAACTATCGAGACAGCATTCCACCAGTGGAAAGGCTGATAATAACGCTGCCCTTTGTGGTGACAGGTGAGCTACAACCCGTAGATACTGAGAAAAGCATTTAAACATATAAACAAACTATATAACACTATGTTCTAAAACAAGTCCCAAGCTGACAAGGCTTAAGTCGACTTGAGTCAAGCTGAGATGGGCCGCTGCTGCAACTATTCATTGCAACATCCTAAAACAGTTCTGTCTCATCATGAATCTTTGGTCAGAACCAGGCTTTACTGATTCCTGATCAATATGCGTGGAAAAAAAGTAGACCTATGCAGGTTTTCTTCTTCAGACCAACTATTTTATTATTTCTGAGTCTGAGCACAGTACAGAAATAGAAAGAGTAGAAAAATGTATGAATTTATCTCAGGTGTGTAAAAACTCTTTAACTGCTGTTTAATTTGATTCATGAGTTTGATGTCATTTGTGCAACAAAACAAAACAATGACAGCGTCAGAAAAAACAAAACAAAAAAAAAAACCAACATGCCAGCATTGATAAAAGGATTTGATAAGCTTGGAGGCATATGTTTTCCATGGATTGGCGGATTTGGAACGGGTTCCAGTTGAGAATCAGTTCTCAATTCCCACCCCTTATTCTGTCATCAAGTAACACCAGGAAGACAGTGATGCCACAATTCTTCAGCAAGAACGTCCAAACTGTGTCACTTACAGTAACTTGGTGGTAACTTTGAGGGAAGTTTTGCCAGGAACGTTGTGTGCTTTTTTTTTTTTTTTTTTTTTTAAAAAACATTTTTAAAGATATATGCACTATTTATTATTTATCTTTTTTTGGCTGCAAATTATCTTTTTGCCACAGGCCAAAGTGCAGAATTTTTAAATTCACGAGCATAAAAATGTGCAATGAGTTTCAGCATATTGTTCCTTTGTCTGCAATTTCCGCCATAGGCCAGAGAGAGACAGTCACAGGATTTCAAAATGCCCTACAGTGCTTTTACAGTCAGCAGGAAGCAGGCTAGAGAGCATGATGCAACTGAATGCAACGTGGGGAGAAGTGATTAAATTGTGATTAATTCAGATTTGTGTTAATCAAAGCAACTCCTCTCCTCCTTAAGACTGCAATGAGGAGACCATTAAATAATAAAGCATGCATTTAAAGTATTGCCAGGATAATTCGCTGCCCAGACTGTGATATGTTCATTATAGCTTTCAACAACGCACTGTCATGTGATAACCCCAATATCTTTTTTTGTGAGAAGTCATTAAAATTTTGCTATAATACAATATGTACGGGTAAACAGTGCAGACATCAAAAGAAATTTTAAAAGGCACCGTCGCACTATTATTGTTTGTGAATTTGTGTGTCTGTGTGTGTGCGTCTGTGTCAGGGTGGTGTGGGATTCATTAAGTGGAGGCCGGCAAGCTGCGTATGGAGTCTTGAAGAAGGAAGGAGGAGCTCGGAGGAACCGGGCCCTGTCTATCATCAATCCTACCTGTCACCACGGCAACCCCCCTGAGGGAGGGCAAGGGAGTGTACGGACGAGCGAAAACCTGTGAGGTGTGAACTTGAATAGGCGGGAAACCACGACAGAAGGGCGAGAAGAAGGGGATGAAGAGGATGACAGGTGACAACTGAGGGTTGGGCGAGAGAAAAGTGCAAGGGGGTGAGGGGGAGGGGTGGACAATAAAGAAAGAGAGAGATGGCAAGAGGGGTGACAGGTGATTGTTGCAGTGGGAGTGACAGGAAGTAGAAGGCAGACAGAAGAAAGGATGAGGAAGTGAATTGATATTCCGCACAAGACAGTTTCTTCACACTTGAAGGGAAGTCTCTGACTCCAAACTCTCCCCTTCACCTTGACTCTCTCCGTCGCTCTCTCCATTTTGTGCCTGCCACTGCCCAATACAAGTGTTCAATGTCAATGAGCTATACCATAGAAGGGTGTTGTCACAATGCCGACTAACAATGGGGGCATTAAATGTTCGATTTTTATTCAAAGATAACTACATACAAGACCATAACATGATGAGGTGCAGCTTTTCTTGGTTAGTGGCAGAGGACTGCATAATGACTGTGGTAAACATTAACAGAAATTAAGTTAATACCATAGTCCAAGTATTTGCCTATTAGCTGAAAATGTGATCTCTGATTCCTCAGGCCTGGTAGCTGTGAGGGGGAACACACTTATCAATATCAGTTTACTGGGAAGTCTTTTTTTAATGCTTCAGCGATGTTGAAATGGGGGCTGTCACCAACTTCTCGACGCTTCACAGAGGTTGGCGTTCCGTTACCACTATAGAACAGTGTTACACAAAGGTGCTAATTCAAGTGTTAGCACTTTCCTTAGCACTGTTCTGTACCATTTCTTGTATGCAGCATATAAATGAAGCTGCGTATTGTCAGCAAAATATAGGAGTATAGGCTAAGTTGTACAGGCTGTAACAAACAGAGTCCGTTTTGTGATGTTCTTTCATGGACAAGACGGTGGAATAATTTGGTCTCAGTCCACACATATCTATTGCTACTACAAGCTATGTTTTTGCACTATATTGGAAATATCTAAAAAAAAAAAAAAAAAAGATCGTCTGCCTAAAACTGATGATGATCGCCATCCACTTTAAAGATATTTAAACTGATAAAAAGGACTGGATTGGTTATAATCCAGGGTACAGTGCAGGTTAAATAATGCAGACTTGTGGGGATAATTGGAAAAGAATTAATTTGTTGTATAACCTATACATAAATCATGTTAATTGCAGTCTAGCTTCCAAATATAGGCCTAAACAAGGATATTAGTTATACCAAACACATATAAATATTGGAAATAATACTGCAGTATTGTCTACAATCACATAAATATCATGCCTGATTAGAGTTTTTTAACTGAACACTTCTTTGGCCACTTTTATGTTTACAATAAATATAAACTGCAATGGAAGCATGGCTATAGAATGTGTGAAAGTCAGAGGAAACATATTTTGTGTTTTTTCTCCCTCTCACTCCAGTGTATATGTCAGAATGCTTCCCATGGTTGAACGGTACACATTTCCATGCTGTCAGTTAAAATGTCATGGTTTTCCATAAAATGTATAGGGCCAATTTGACTCCTCAGAGTGTCATGGCAACCAGGAAATGGGGAGGCATGGACAAGCATACAAGCTATAAAAATATTTGTGTTCAGTATGCACCAAAAAACGCATCTTTAGCATACATCAAAAGTGTGTGCTGCCTACTAAATGTCAAAGTTTTTAATATGTAAATTGAAGCATATGCACACAGCAAATATAAATATAAATGTGTGTGCGTCGGTGTAAGTAATAGTGGTGGCATTTAGCAGCAGGCCTTTGTCCTGGACGGTCTGTTCTAACTACAACTGGAGGGATACATTCTCAAAGAGCAGAGCAGTGATTGATGGAGGCAACTGAAAGCACACTGAGGTTAGGAAAGAGTAGCAGGAACTGACTAGAAAAGGGATTCTGAACTACTTTTAAGCAGACCCGCAGGACAGGTGGGGCATTTTTTTGAGACCGAAGACAACAAATTTATAAGCACAAGACAGAAAAGATAAAACCACATGTGCCTCATCTGTGGCACAGCGCTGTCCAACAGCGCTGGCACATTTGTCCTCTCCCGACTCCAGAAGGGCGACCGTGCCAAAATGTTCTCCCCCAGTCCCAAGGTACACCATGATTTCTGCTTTTACACATGAGGGCAGGCTCTATAATTGGAGTGACATTAACAATACACTTATGCATTATGAAAGAGCACTTGAGTGTACACACTGACTTTTATATGGCTCTGGGAACCCTCAATTAATCACAGGGGAAATTGCCAGTTTCTAAAACTTGTTGGCGTGTAATTTCTGCTGAAAAGGTGGCATAATCACATCCTTGAGTGCTCAACAGTGTTTTTTTTCTTATTTCAGGAAGGTGCCTGGGCTGGCATGGAGGAGGAGAATGAGAGCTGAGTTTATGACAGCATACTGTTAGTAAATGATAGAAAAGGGACAAAAAATAAAGATGTCAGAGTGCAGTGCTCTATACACTGCAAAAGCAGCTCGACAAGAAAGAAAACAGATATTCTTAAATATAACCAAATTCTATTGAATTAAGCAAAAAAAACTCTGCCAATGGGGTAAATGGGCTAGGTTCTTAAAATCAGAGCCACTGAAAAATTAAACAAAAGAAAAAAATAGAACCAAATCCCAAATTTAATCAAGTCGTGCTTATTACAGGCAGTAAAAACACAGCTTTTAAGATAGACTTACTATACTGAAATGTAGAAGTTGCGCAACTGGTCTCAAATTAGGGAAGACAATCTTGGTCCTCTGCTGGGATATTATGCAAACCATTGTTTTAACTTCTTATTGGTTAAATCTAGATCCATATTAGCTGGAATATCTTATAAGACAAAGTTATATATTTTCTTAAAATAGCATTACTTTTCTAATGAAAAACAAACTTTCTTAATTTCTCTATAGAAAAAAAATGTCTAGTTTCCCAGAAACAGGGCTTTTTTTGCTTTTTCCTTTTTTGCAGTGATACATTCGGGTATGATATGGAAGGAAAACAGATTATCAAATGCACACAGAGTAATTAGATTCTCTACAACTCTATGTAGACTGCAGGCATGTGCGTGAGTCTGCATGTGATCAGGTGGGTGGGGACTGTGTTGGCGCATGGTGCCCAGCCATGTGTGTTCCTATGTGGGCTTCCTGACTCCCGGCCTGGTTGCAGATGGCACAGTGTCTCAGCGCTCTACTCACTAGGCACACTGACACAAACCAAGGGCCACATGGCCACACAGACACACACACACATGACAGCAAATGGACGCACACTGAAATGCAAGTCTTGTGAGCATGGCTTGTGCATGGATTTTAATTCTGTAAGATTTTGTTTCACAACAAAGTGTGAGCCTGCGACACTATTTACAGTAACATCATATGTGCCTGCAGTGAACTATTTTCAAGAACTATGTCATCTTGGGTCAGACAACACACTCTGGCAGGTGTCGCTGCCGCAGGGGTGCTCGCAAACTGTGAGGGAAGGACAACTGGCACAAGCACCTTACTGGGAGCTAACACATGAGGTCCTGTCATGGTAAATAAGATATCAGTATAACCACAGAAAACCTTGTCAGGTCATGTGGAGGCATATGCAAATGTGTACAACTGTGTCTGTGGGTTGAAGTAGTTTTATCAGTGGGTGAATAATTAACACACGAACAAAGCTGACTGTAAGGCGGGCGATATATATATATATAAAAAAAAAATCAGTGTTACTACACCTACTGCATAATACATCATAATAATAATAAATTATAAACTCATAAACTATGTTACTTTGATTTGTCACTTTACAGATAAAGCTTATCTGTAAAGTGTTATTCATAGCTTTATTTATTTGGCTAGGTTATGCCAGTCAGTAATACATCCTGCAAAAATTAATACAACTTGCAAAAATTACAGAAAAAAAATCATCACCCTGTTGCAAACAGAGAGAAATGAGGTTGAGTTGCGGCTCTGGCTCCACTTTGTATTCTGGCTCTGGTGACTCAAACATGCATGGATGTACAAGTCCAATAAGACTAGACGGAGCCTCCTTTTCTTCTTTAGGATTTCACCACAATCTCCTTGAAGTTGCAATACTGCCTCCTTCTGGACTTGATCATCTACTATTGTGTGTACAGTCATTAGTCCAGTTGCATCCATTTTTCAGGTCGTAGTGATCGTGGACACCTGAGAGGCATGATTGGTTGGGGTTTCACTGTCCCCACTGTTTGAGAGCAGAGAACATTGCTAATTTTTTCATGATTTTTAAACCTAATTTTATATACATTATATATAGACTTTTTTGATCATTGAAATTTGGCATACGGCTTTACACAGACTTGAAGAGATATAGTCTAGATGTAGCATGTTCAATTTTAATGGTTATGCAAATTCAAATTATAAAACTCTGTTGTTGTCATTGCAGCCATCCTGTCACAAGCCTCGTCATGTTTTCCTGAGCCGTTTTGATAGATGTTTCTGCACTTTCCGTTCCACATACCTCTGCAGTAGGGCAGGGGGAAATCCCAGGCAGCAGTACCCGCTGAAGTGGCGAGGCAGGACAAGGTGGTATGACCCTCCAGCACGTAGCCCGGACTGCAGCTGTAGCGGATTTTGTCCCCTATGTTGAACGTGGACCCCTGCTGGTGGCCGTTGAGCAGCTGTCCCGGATTACCACAAGTGTAGCTGGGCAGAGCTACAAGGAGAAGGGGAGGGAGCGGACAGTTAATGACTAAGAAGTTCTAGGAATGAGCATAACGTACAGAATCTGGTGACATAGAGCAAAACACCATCTGTTTGAGACAACATATCAAACTATTTCACAAAATGTCCTCCTGGTTGTTCTCTTCGTAAGCTGCATAGTTACGAAGCCCACTTAATCTTTCTCTTTCCTGCCAACAGTTATCCACCATAGGCGCTCACACAGTCACTCCTAGCTGCTACTGACCATCGCATCTTGTTCATTCATGTACGAGCATGCAAATAAGTGAGCTGGGTATTGACAAAACCTTGTCTAATTGTGTGTTTTTATGCAAATCAAGTTCAAAACAAGTTCAGCCAACACGTCCTAAGCCTCCTATATTCCCATAAAAGACACATGATTGTCTCAGCCTGATGGCGCAGAATGACGACACTGCACAGGCTACATAGTCGTGTAGTGGCAAGATGGGTTTGTTTGTCTCAATAATAAATCCTCAAAGCATGAATAAAATTGCCATGAGCAAACGCACACACACACGTGTACTCACAATCATCCAGCTAACAGTCCCAGGCCAAGTCACACACTCCCACACAGTGAGAGAGCTGGCCAGAGCATGTGCTGGACTTTGGATGAAACTCAGTCTCTCCACAGGAACTGGATTCAACTCCAGAGAGAACAGAATGGCTTCTATACAGCAACATAGCTTACAGCCTCACTGCTACACCCAATGCACACCTCTTTAAGCTGCCAGATGTCTTAACCTTCTGAATGTTTTACAAAAAGACGAGAACATCTGAGAGGCAATCAGGTTATTTTCGCTTCATGGCATTTTATTTTTAGCTTAATGACAAAATTACTTTGAAAAATGTTTTCACGAGAATACTTTATATTAAGGTACACGGGTTACTTATTAGCATGCAAATTAGTATTAGTAGTCTCTTTATAAGTCATTATAAAGCACTTAATAATGCCTTATTCTGGAACTACCAGGCATTAACAGTTTTTCAGTGATTCATGTACAACGTCCTTCCTTACTATCAATAAGCAGTGATTAAGAGGTTATTGTGGGGGGAAAAAAAACATCTTAAAACATTTTCGAACTAATTTTGCCATAAAAAAATGTCACAAAGCTAATATAAGCAAAATAATGCAAAAATAAGGCACTGATAACTTTGCATTCTACTCATGAGCATGCTAATACGCAACTAGTTAATTTGAGATACTGTGGGTTACTGTATCACAGAAAAAAGCTTTCACCTTTACTTAGTGTTTACTAAGCTTTGTTTTGTTGGGTTGTTTTCATCTTCTCTAGCCCAGTACACTAAAGCTTCTTTACAGCAAGCTCTAACAAGGACAGATCAATGTTTTTTGCCCAGAGCTTGAGCAGTGGAATTAACTGGCTGGTAAATAAAGAGACTGCAATCAGTTTGTCCACCCTTCAGACAACAAAGATGAAAGCTCAGTGCTTGATTTCAAATATGAATGTATGTATGTATGTGCGTCACTCATGCTACCTTTGCTGAAAGGGAGTATAAGCCTTCAGAGATGCTATGAATCTGTTCACACCCGGCATTAACATGCGTCTCCATGCGCATCTCAAGTGACCAATCGTGATCTCACTTCCCCGCTCTATATGCAAATTAAAAGCTCACCTAATGGCCCAAAAGGTAGCTAAGCAAGCGTTCATTTCCTGTAGGCATTTTGGATGCAGTGCAAGTTGTCAAGTTTAACAGACTGGCTTTTAATGTATCTTTGCGAATGCATCGCAAATGAACAAACTGTCAGAAGGGTGAATGATGAATGAAAGGATGTTTTGCTGCCTTTTCATCTTTACTAGTTAATGTTAACGAGCTGGCAAATATTGTAATTCACTGCTTTTAAGGTTGAATGTTTTCTAGCCTTGTACTCAACTGAGTAGACTTTGTGAATCAATCAATATACTTTAAATGTCGTTACGTCGACTTTAAGCAGTCCATGTATTTTTTTTATTGGTTCCTTTGTATGACATATGCTTTAGTGATGCCTAGATCTCTTAAAAAATTCATACAAATTTCAACCAGGATGTGCAAACTGTGAGTATTTCCTGGGCTTTTCAAATTTTTTCACATCTTTTAAAACACTTCCATATGACACCATTGGCATACAAATGACTATGTACTTTTGCTTACACCCGACACATTAGTTGAATAGGCGCTCCTTCAGTGAGTACCAGGGCACAATTGCATTCACACTGCTAAAAGAATGTGGCCACAGGCAGCCACGACCACTTCCAAATAGGGTCGAGTGATCAGATCTCAATGTGTCCTCAATGCATCTTTGGTGCATTCACACCTGGCATTAGCTGTCCACCAAGATGCACGTTAATGCCAGGTGTGAACAGGGCCTATCTCACAATTTCAATCTAAATACTGACTGCTTATATTGATAAATGGTGGGGTATGTCCATAGATCAAAGGAGAAGGCAATTTACCGCTCTGTTCTGTGTAGTGAGACGCTGCTTATGGCAATGATTCACAAAGTACGTCATTACTTAATAGAGAATGTCAGACAAAGTTTATTTAAGCTCCTCTAAAAAGACAAAAAGGGAATCTTCAGAAATCTTCTAAAGTTATCTCCTCCACTACCTCCCATCACTCAACAGTTAAGTAAATGGACATTTCAGACACTTACTAATCACTGTTGTTTTGCATCAAGAGTATATCATTGTACAAGAGTAATTTTGTGGCACAATGCTTTGTGAGATGTTTAGCAATCAATAGTGACAGTGATATCCAACCCATGAAATGTTTTGTCATAACAACAACCTGATGTGAAGATGTTTACTAAGCATTTTTGAAGCTATCAACACAAAGAAGTCTCAGTTCATAAATTCTTTATGAGCAATCGGTGGTACACAGTAACGCGCACAGCACCTACAGCAAGGCCCTTGTTTTCATCCAAAACATTTGCCTATTTTTCTAAAGTGCCTCTTAGATGGTAAAATCAGCAGTGACTGACTTAGAGTAAGACTGCAGCTGCATGTTGCATGTCTAGCTACCTCCCAATCAGTGATTTCACAGCAGGTGCTTTCCATCATTGGTTGAAGGCAGAACACCTGCTCAGAAATCAAGTATTCTGCGCTAAGTAACTCAGTGCTACTGTACTTCTTTAAGGACCTGGTTAGTATGTTGGCGCGCTCCCTCTGGCCTAATCCTTTGAAGACAGACTTGCTTGTCACTTTTAGGCTCTGCTGCACCATAGCCTTTATTTTGACTAGCCAACGCCACCTTATTACAGCTTCCCTTACATTACTTTCACATTAGCATATACACAAGGACTCTTTCCTATTAACATATTAGCTGCTGCTACTGACACTTGTGTGTAGTAGTGCGGTGGCCACAGTACTTGTGGTGAGCAATTGCTGCTTCACCCCTGCAGCTTTGACTCTGTGAGGCTGGATCAACGTAGCTCTTGTGTTAACCCTTGAAAGCTTACATAGAGTAAGAAATGTCTAGACATAGTTGTATATTTCTGCCAATTATATTTCTGAAAAGCCAAAAGCAGGATTATTCTAACAGAGAACATTCTGTGAGCCAGACTACTCATAATAAACTAAACAACATGTAACAGCAATAAATGTGCAATTAGTCATATATTCTCTACAATAATGTTATGATGACTTTGGCTCTGACATATATCATTGGGGGAAAAAATACCTTTCTGTTTATAATATAAGGTAAATGAAAAAGGGAAATATTATTTTTACATAATAAAATGGTATTATGTTGTTTAATATTATATTTCATCTTTTCCATGCCATGTCATGTATTTCTCAGAAAACCAAGTGCTGCCCTATCAACAGCTGAAAAACGTCTACTTCAGTAAATCAGCAAAGTTCTGTTTGGCATCACATAATGATTGCACGCATTGCAAATTGACCTGGATTGTCATAAACGATTTATTCAAGTTGCTCTGGAAAGCCGAGAATCTCAAGATTCAGGCACAATTGCTAAGTCTTCTGTATCATAAACTGTTCAAAAACGATTTAATGTCTTGTTAAATGTCCACGCACAGCATGGATGCTACACTAAAAATGTTAGAGTTACATTTTAAGGAAGAAGGTTGATGATGATTAGGGAAACAGAGAAAGAAGTGGCTGTTTATTGAAATGTAGAACTTTCACTCAGGTGTGCCAGTTCCAGGCCCATGATATTGTACATGCTGGTTTACTGGCATGGATTACTGGCACGTCTAAATGGAATGGCGCCATCATTAATGTTATTAGTTACACCTGTGCTTTTCCTGCTATGAGAAGTCAAAATGTCTGCTGTGAGTACAAAAAACTGGTAGAAGATGGCAGATGTGCGAGAAAGAGGAGGCTAAGCTGTAAGGGGGGGAAAAAATGTGTATATGTGAAGGAGAGATGAGCAGGATGACTGATTTCACTGCATTAAAACTGATTGAGGGCACAGCACTGTCAGATTGGAGGTGTGCAAGTACGTGCATGCATGTACTTCATACTGTATGTGCGTGTGTGTGTGTGCGCATGCATGTGCATGTGAAATTCTCATCGCTCTCTCCATTTCAGGTTATTAGTTTGGGCAGTAAATTAAGTCTAATAGTACCATTACTGGTGCAATCCCTAGAACAGGTCTATGCCTGGATCACTGAAGTGGCAAATACCTTTTTGAACCTCACTGAGAACCATCAATTTTCTTTTTTTTTTTATCTCTGCAATGTGAATTTATCTGTCACTAATAAACATCAGAAGTAAAAAAAAAAAATCAGACAATATTAAATATGGTGCATAGAGGCAGCAAGGCTCACAGTTCATAGTACAACTGAAAATGACGATGATGGTCAGTGCATACCTTATTCAGACACAATTATATCTTCCAAAAATTTAATTGATGATTTTGCAGCCAAAAACAACTCATGCAAAGGCAATGTTTCTAACAGCATGATAAAGCTGGGGAATGTTGAGCAGCTATAAGCTAAAAATCACAGAACTAAGACAGTGGTGTATTAAAATGTGTGCTTTAAACTTGTTTGTCACTATCTATTCTGCATTTTAAAAAGGGGGTGAGGAGGGAGACAGAGAAAATGAACACACAGCAAGGTTCAGAGAAATAATGAGAAAACTTTAAATATTTGCAAGGAGACTTCACTTAGTCTCCATTAATTTCCTTCCTTGCGCACACTTTCATGCATCAGAATAATTTCATAAATTATTCTACAAGCTTTTTAGCCTTCACAAGAAAACTTAGCAGCACTTAGTGGCTTTTGTTTTAGAACAGACTTTTCTTCAAGGGGGTCTGGTTTCTGTCATCACATTTACTAATAGATTCAAACAGCCACACACACACACACACACACACAACACACACACACACTCAACCCCACAACAGCAGCCCTCGGGTGTTCGTCATGGCAGGTCCATAAGTCACGAGGAAGGCAGAATGTGACATGGCTCGTCCCTGGGGTCCGGATGCTTTAAGCACTTCCACTGCTGAAACGGCAAAGGATGCTCCTCGTCCATCAATGCATTCCTCTCTACAACACACAATGGCTAAGAGAAGCACTGTATGAACACACTCAAGTGTGTACAACCCCACATGCACACGGCATTCTGAGTGGAAGGATCCCTGCCATCCATCACATCATCCATCCTTTACATCACCTACTTATTTCCCTTTATTCCTCCCCCTTTTCTCCTCATCCTTCCTCGTTCCTTGTGACTTGAACAAAGGGCAGTGGAGAAGGAGAAACTATGAAGTAACTCTCCTATGGAATAACCTTCGACCCTGGTATGACTGATACCCTCTCTTCCTGGGTATTTTCAAACCTGTTCCTCAATTTGTCATCTTCTCTTTCTTGGGAAAAGGGAATTATTATTATATACCCTTGCATACAGTACAAACCATTTGTCAGGAAACTGTTCTTAAAAAAGCTTATGCTGCAAGATAAAGAGATCAGGAATGTATAGCACATTGAGAGGTTACATAACAGAAAATCTTTCTGTGTTTTAGTACACGGATAGCTGATGCATATCATAGGCAGTAAGATTAGTGAAGGACAGAAAAGCGGATTTCTGCTGTGTTCTTGTAAATATTCATTTTTTGTGGTTCTTAAAGAGCCAAAAACAGGGAAAAACTGCCAATATGTGAAAATACACACCTTCCTTCTGCAGCTCTCTGATGCCGTTTCACGCCGCTGTGGAAAAGAGATGACACTTTTCCAAGCTTTTGTGTTGAGCCACAGTTGGGTCACGCTTGAGGAAATCTTAACAGCAATCGGTAATTACAGGTGTCAGTCACGTATTTAACCCCCCTACCTGTCTGAAAACGCCTACGATTAGCCAAGTCTGCGTCACAGGGTAGGTTTTCTACAGCCTGAAAACCCCAGAAGTGGGTGAAAATCTTGTTTCGTGTCAGACCACTCGAATTACAATATGATGAAAAGTAGTGATATTTGCCCAATCATCAAAAAACTACTGAAGCTTTACACAGGGCTGTATGATCTGGTACAAACATTTTGTGAACTACATTGCAATTGCTATATAACAAACAGATGGTTTTAATGGGCACGTTGCAGTTCTATAATAACACAGCCTGATATCATGATTGTGATTGGATTACTCGTGCAGCAGTACTCTTCCGTTATATAGATGTTGCAGAAGCAATGGACTTGCTGTAGTCTTGAGTTATACACTAGGGTTAGGAGACAAGTGCAGACAAGTTAATGTGACATGTTTCCAACAATCAAAACAACTGAACCTGATCCAACCCAGACCCCCAACCCTCTTTGTAGGTGACCATGTTCTCCCCTTTCTAGTCATTTCAGTACATCACTCCTCTTTTACCTTTTTGACTCTCTGTTTGCTCGTACCTTCTTCTCCCTCCTCCTTCTATGCATTTGGAAGTGACATTGTGGGATCGATCCTAACACACAGGTGCATTAGCTCAATAAGCAGTTTCTGCTTTGTCAAGCAGCAATTCAATCAATGCCTTCTGTTCCCTACACATGGGCTGGACAAAAGCTGGCAACACCCATCACTTCTGGTTAGAGAGGCTGAGGAATGCAGAAATTAACTCCTTATTCCATCCAAGACATTGATAGCATCCTAAGGTTGTGTGTGCAAATGTGAGTGCGTCCCCCCGTCCGGCCACAAAACTATATTTCAGTCTCAAGTCATCATCACTGTGCTGTGTTGTGTTGTACTACTTTTTGTCTTTTGACTCAGCCTTCAAGAATTTAGGAACAAACTCTGCCAAATGACTGATTTTGAGTTTAGCAAATAAAGCTTTTCGAACTTGACAACTAAATTAACTTGAAATTAGAATGAGGGTTTAAACCTTTGTGTGTGTACACTTGCACACACAAAAACCCTACAAACACCGACTAAAATGAACTCCAGATGTACTTATTTCCGACGCACACAACAGCAGGTGCAGTAAAAAAAAAAAAAAAAAAAAAAGGGCCAGTTGCTGTGTGGGAGGCGCTGAGGTGTGAAGGAGAGCTCATACAGAATTGATGGCTGCCGACAGTGTCTGCAAAATGGAATAATGTGCCATTCAGTAGCCATTCACTATATATGAGACTAAACAAAGAGGGATAGGGGAGCATAAGAGACCTCAAGGAAAGCCAGAAGACAGATGAGAGAGAGTGAGGGTCTGAGGGCTGCAGGGAGGAGAGATCAACACATCTGCACAGCCTTGACTATGTCTGGCTTCAAGCATCTATATCCCTCTGGCTTTCCGGGCTCATCTCTCCTCTGACATCACTCTTTCAAACAAAAATCTTCATCTTCATGAGTGTTGTCAATGTGTGACTGACCTGTGTTTCTGTTTTTACTTACTCATATTTTGTTGTTTTTATGTTCTAACGTATGTAAAGTGTCTTTGCATATTCTCAAAAGCGCTATACAAATACAATGTATTATTATCGTTATTATTATAAACACAAGCATTTTTGCATAGTTCTGTACCAATATTATTGCAATATTTATCTGTGTACGCCCAGACTTACTGCACCTTGGAGTTCTACAGAAATGTTGTAGTTCTTCACTCTCTGAAATTGTCTTGTCTTCATTTCCTCAATGGTAGACACGCAATCAACACATTACACAAACTCCTGCAGGTTAAAATGGACTAAGTGAACACTTTCAGCGTTTTACTATAAAATGACTTAAATACAGTTGCTAGCCTAGCATGCTAACCCATAATGACATTATCTCTATGTTAAAATACAACAAATTAAGATTGTCCATGATATAAGATCACCCTATAAGTTTTTTTTTTTTTCTATGAAAATGAATTGCACTAATTACCACTCCCACTAAAATCACGACTCATATCACAATCATGAAATCTGTCACAATAATCGCAATATGACTTTTTTGGCCAATTTATTTTTGGATGATTTGAACAATTGTTCAATGTTGCTATGAACATGTTAACTTATTGTTAAGTTATGAATAACCCCAGGAATTAGCTTACACATCAAAATCAAAGCAATCAATCACCGCACAGAGTATATGGTATCAGTTACCAATTTAAGTTTGGGTATTCTGGTCCATATTTAAGGTATCGATCAATATATTATTTAAATCATTTGCTATAAAGGAGGTCACGAGAAAAGTTCACATTTATCTTTAGGAGAAAATAACTATGATCTACAGTAATGTAGTAAATCACTGTTAACAGATTCTTTGCACCTAAACGTGTAAGATGGACAGTGACGCCATATCCTGGTACAGGGCCTTCTCCCCTCCTATTTTGTTTTTGTGCATTTTGTCTTGCTTGCTTGCCATCAGCCAATCCTCTCTCCCCCACTCTGCAGGTTGCCTTGGAAACAGTAAAGGCCCAGTAGAGAAGGACTTTGTGGAAGGGGAAGTGTTGATGCGTAAACGTGCAGGTTTGTGAGGAATATGAGAAAACAAAACACACCTCATGTGCATTATACGCGTTATACGTGTTATATGCCTGTTGCGTCATACATACTTTACAAGGACGTAGTGCTAAAATGTTCTTTGCATACAGTATGTGTATGTA
>JAPQRN010000003.1:11730110-11755080 GCA_037367275.1 Coranthus polyacanthus
TGTCAGTTTAGCATTGATATCCATATATTTCTTATGTGCGTTAGCTTAACTGACTCCCTTGTGTTACGTCACACTAAGTGAAAAGTGCTTTTGTACATACATATATGTTTTAAAATCCAGTTCCTAGACTATTTTCCTACACATAAAAGATCTGTGGTTGTTAACCTGGAAGTTTCACTTTAAATTGAACCTTACCACCCCCTTCTTTCTTCCCCTTCCCCTTAAAAATAGGATTTTATCAGCTTAATGTAGCATATTTTGCCTCCAGAGAGGTAGCGTTTTCCCGTTTCTATGGCTCAGGTGCTGTGCAAAAAAGTTCTGCATCTATGTTTTATAATGGTAGGGACAACCTTGATAATTAATAGTAAATTATAGTGATAACAAAGAAAAGCTAACTGGCTAGGTGCAATTGGATCAATTATGGAATTATGAGCATCGTGTTATAACATGCAATTATTTCTGTCAAACAATAAGAGTATAATAAAATAGCATTATCGTATTTGTAATGCGGTGATGTGGGTAGCTAAGAGGAAAGCAGGAAACCAGTGCAAAAGAAAGAACATCTTTCATGTGCTAAATTATTTGCTTACGAGATTCTCTGGCTCAAATGGAGCGTAGCAAACTACATAGGCAAACAGTTGTGTCAGACAGAGTGTATGAATGAGTCTGTATAACGCAACGAGGGCAGTATTTAGAAATGCCACCCAACATATACCAAATATCAGCAGCCTCCAGACACAGCGCACTGCGTGATCTTTGATTATGCACAATCTTTCTCTCCTCAGATTTGTCCCCTGCTGACCACTGCACACTCCTAACTGTGAACTATTCAAATCAAACAGTGGACCTTTGCCAGTGGCTTCTCGTCAAGCAAGCATTGTACAAAGCAGCACAAAGGAGGGTGTCAACTTTTGGGGCACCTTCCTTCCTTACTCCCTTCTGTCTGTCTTCTCTCTCTGTCTACTTACTGGGTAGTTCAATGGTTGGAAAATGTGAAACTTCACGTTGCTCTTGCTGGCAGCAGGTATGAGACTGGCAATAATAACTAAAAAAAAAAAAGAGACAAATAGAGCTGCTGCAGAAATGAACTCAGCAAGATTCGGATTAAAATATTAAAACTTCTCTTAGCTTCATTGAATGTTTCACACATAATCCGATTCAATGCAAATTTCACAGAAAAATGGCCAGAACAGGTTTATACTTTAAAAACCTATTTTGTATTTTGCCCAGCTTGAAGAAAAACAAGCAATGTGTTTACTTGTTTGTTTTTAACCGTGACTTATCTTAATATCCTGCTGATTTCAAGCTTGGTTGTTAACTTTAATCAGGGACCAGATAAAAACAGGTTTAGCCAAGGGGTGGGGGATCATTATCTCTGGCCTTTGTGCCAAGGAGCCTGGGACTTCAGAGGCACAGAATTGTCAAAGAACCCATATGTGCCATGAGAAAATTGCGAAAAGAAGTTCAAAGAAAAGAACACAAAAGAGTCGAATAGAACGGAAGGAAGGAAGGCAGAAAAGGGCTGTGGTCTGAAAAAATAAGGAATGAGACTATAACATTTATATGTGTGCAAATGCACAGTGTCTGCAAGTGCGTATCTACTGAAGGTGGTCCTCCGTCCGTTAAGTTACAATAGACGGATTCTGTACATTACAAGCTGTACCTCCTGTATTTCTCACTTTTCAATTAACAGTCACTCTAACACTGCAGTGTTAGAGCGCCACATGTCAGCACAGTGGGACCTCTCTCCATGCAACATCGGTCAATGAAGTTCATATCACCAGTGCCGTGTGCAGTAGGTGACAGGTAATTATGGGACTGCACTCTTTTCCCCTCATTCTCAACAGGCCTGATATTCCTCAACCTGTCTCCATGGTACCAATGTCGCCCTATAGTTCAGGGTTGACACATTCACATAGAAATGCTCATGTGAAGTACATGTACTGTGGGAGTGGGCGATGTGGCCAAAATATCATATGATGATCTTTGATCTTTTGGGGTAAAATCAGAGCCCATGATCTGAATAATTACAGTCAAACTACATACAAATGACAAGCTTACTCCTCCTACAGGGTAAAGTGGAATCACTCTAAATGGACTTAAATACACTCACTAGCCTACATCCTACAATCACCCATTATGCACTGACAAAAGGCTGTACTTACACAGGTAATCGGCACATTAATATAATAGGCAAGGTTGAACGATGCTGTTATTTATCTATTTAATGATGTGATCTGTACGATTCCTCTGAAAAGCAGATCATATGCCAAATTAAAATCCAGGTCGCCAAAACCTAAGTACATCCCTATAACAAACAGTACAGTGTGTGACTCACTGTGAAGCTACCAACATGAACCATTTACAGAGTTACATTAGAAGTGGCTGCAAACACATTTGAAACAAGAGACAATTTCGTCACCCAAGGTCACAAGCTAGTCAAGTCTGACTGTTTTGTTTCCACTTGTGTGAAAGAAAAACACGGCAGCCCAATTGCTTCCCAGTGGAGTTAACAGTCTCTTTGCTCTTTGTCTTAGTTTTATCTAGTCACGCAATGTGGTCTTGGGCCTCCCGAGCCATTTGATGTTGCTCCATCGAGCCACATCCCCACATTCGCAATATTTCAAAAAGACTGACAAACTCCTGTCAGGTAATTAGTCTAATTAGTGATTTCCTTGTATTTCCTTCGCCTCCCTAGGTCCCCCCTTCTGCTGCATGAGACTGAATACTGCCATCATTAATATTATTCTTCCATGGGTCATAAAGCATTCCATGTCACCATGATAAAGGTCTCAGTCGCAGCTTGGGAATGGAGTGACGATAACCTTGTGGGATAGACTGGCTTTAAATAAAACCATTCACTAATAGACTTAATTCAGAGCACACTTCTGAGTTTGCTCTGGAATAAATATGTCATGGTATACAATTTTCTCTCTTTTACGATTTTTTTCCCATTTTTCTTGATATGTTAAAGAGCTTTTTTTGGCCATTAAGCTGGGAAAAAAGAAAAAGCCAAAAGCTCAATAAATTACTGGCATGTGAGCAATGATGTAGAAATGAATTAAAGAAGAATAGACTTGAATAAGTCAAACAGAAACACGTCTTAGAATTGACTTATTTGGTTGATTGCACACATAAACGACTGGGTGAAAGTAAGTAACATTTAAACTTGACATTTTCTTCTCCTGTGTATAAAAGCAATGCAAAAATGCAAACATGAAAGTCACATTACCTTCATAGACAGCTTTAAATCCCTGCCCACTGACCGCATAGTCAGAGAGTAGCCACAGTGTGAGCCTGGAGCCTGTACTCACGATGGGCGAAGGCAGCTGGAACCCCGTTAACCTGAGAACAAATGGACAGAAGGACAATAACGGTCAAACCAAAAAAAAAAATTAAAAAAAAGATTCAATCAACAGCACAGTTGGTTGCAAGGTCAGGTATGAAGCCCGCTTCCATCAAGCCAGCTGTTTCCTCAGGCATTCAAGGATAACTTTTGGTATAACGAGGCTCTGAATCATCCACAAATTATTAAAATGCCAAGACCTCAACAGGACAGAAAAACCTCAACAGATTTTTCTCCATCAGTAAAGACAGAGTCACTGCAATCATGTCTCCGCAGTGAATTAGAAACACAGCGGCCCCTGTGAGCATTAACACGCACAACTGACAATAAACATAAAACTGTCAGGCTCTGAGTTCACGCCAGTATGTTTTTTTTTAGTGTGGACTGTTTCATAGTTTTGGTGTATATTTCACATTATATGTCATGTATCTAAACCCTTCTTTTCAAGTTGAATATCATGTATTTCACCACTGGTCCTGGTAACCTGTGCAATTATTTTCAGCTCTGTAACTGACCAGGAGCCATATTTATCCAGCAGTCTTTTATGTGGTTTTCTCCAGACCTTTGATGGTTTTTTTGTGTCATTTTATTGGTTGGCTTGGACTTCAATGATGCGTGTCATTAACAGTTGACATGATATTATTGTTTCCAAGTCCAGCTGAGAAGACATGATTAATTATCCATACCACACGTTGATTATGCATGCATGATCTTTGAAGTTGTGGCCAAGTGTTCCAGGTGCGTATGACGCACAGACACCCTCGCACCGTGACAGTAGGAAAAAGGCAGTGCCAAAACATTAGCTAAGCTGTAGTAGACAGGGCAAACGTTCATTTATTTGGACTTCTTAAATAATGCAATGACATTTTTTTTTAACAGTGAAGTGTGAATATACTGTATTTTCGTAGAGTTGTCGTGAGCCACCTCCAGCTCACAAATCCGATGGATGTATTCGTACACAATGCTATTTTCTAACAAGCCCTGCACTTATGTCGAATTTATGTAAAAGTGTATGGCATTACTCTGATGTGGTGGTGCTGTATCATCATCAGCACTGGAAAAGGCACTGCTCAAACTACCAAAACGAAAGAAAAGAACCACAATTTTCCTCAGAGAAGTCCTCCAAAGAGCGTCTGGTTTTTCCCTACAAAAGTAAAAAAGTAATGGGGCATTCTGCTATTTCATGATAATTGAATTGAGGCTGAATTAATGTTACAGTGATGAGGAGTATCAGAGTCAAAGTGCAAGACAGGATGAGGAGTCAAGGCCAGGATATTCAGTTGCCAAGGAGCGTATTACAAGTTAAAATCAATACATGATTTTAACTTCAAAAATGGACCCTCAATACACGATTTTAACTTAACTTTTCATTCAACTTTCCAGATTTCTGTCAAAAACACAGAGCCAGCGGTTTTTCACGCGACTTAACAAATTTACGATCACTAAAATTGCCTCATTGTTATTCAGACAACATCCTTGAAAAATCTCTACAGAAAGAACATTGTTGAAGCACTGTACTAGGCTTTTAATGTGAACATTTAACGCTGAGAAATCATACATGATGTTCCTCTTCCAGGATCCAAAGGATGCTTTTAAGTGTCCTAGTCATAGTCCATTCTCAGCTCAATTTTTCACCAGACGGTAAATAAATGACTCTTTCTGGATGTATTGCAAATCCTATTACAACTTGCCATATGCTGTAAACACAGGCCCTAAATGCCACTATCAGTACATCATATTCAGGCGTACAGCACTGTGCAGTTATACTGGTTTAATTTAATCTTTCCAATGTTTGCAAGATGTGCTAGAGTTAACCAGCATTGTTTGTTTTGTTTGTTTTGCTTTTGTATGTTGAACTGTGCTCGCCATTTAAGCGTGGGACCACATTAGAGACGTCTGGCTTTCTCAAACCCTCTTGGTATGTAACAGAATATTAGAGGGTCCGTTTATGTGTTCATTTAGCCATTTTAAAATGCCTTTACAATAATTGTTGTTTTCTTCAATCATATAATAATCATCAGAACAAAACAAGCTGCTTGCAGAAAGCCAGTTGAGGGCATGGTGCGCAGGCTCCTGTCTCAGCCTTAAATGTGTAACCTGTCACACGAGTGATGCTATTTTCTGTAATTAACTCTAGTATTCATCTCATTTTATGGTCTTAAGGTCTAAAACCCTAATTGAAATTGGTGTTTGAAATTCTGAGTGCCTTAACATGGTGACTGCTCTTTTTTTAATGATAAAATTGTCGTTAAACAACATGGCAATCATGCTGAAGAGGTTTTACAATGGCAAAGCTATAATTGGGGCATAATGCTGCAAGCTTATTCATTTAATGATTACTTACCATTCTTGTTTTCAAATTGCTGCATCTTTGCTTTGTGTTAGCTAGTCCAGGTATCTATGGTCCAGGTATGCTAGCAGATAGGAGCATGGCTAGTTTACCAGCTGTCGCCAGTTAGCTAGTTAACATCATCCAAGTTAGCTATAGCCCACAACCGATGAAAAATAAAAACTACGGTTGTTTGGTCGCATTACATTTGTGTTTAACATTCAAAAAAAAAAATAATGTACTCTTTCTGGCTCCGATAGCATTGGAGCCTGCTAGCCATAAGTGTCGCTAACGGGCTAACTTATTATTATAAGCTAGGTAGCAGGTGAATTCTACTACTGAATGCTAATGCTAATTTTATATGTTAAGCTTACCACTTCTGAAGTGGGACCTCCGAGGCTGAGTAGGTTATCCATTATTGGATTTTATAGTTTCAGTTAAAAGTATAGATTTTTGGTATCACTGATTTTCAGAGGTAAGAACAGAAATGATCCCTATCTTTATTAGTATAAAGTTATTACATAAAGCACTGTAATAGAGAGCTAGTGCCGCAAATAAACCTCTGAGGGAATAATAAACAGTGGACCGAAATTATCTAGGTTTGAGTAATGAGCCTTGTCTTATTAGGGTCAGTTTTGAGCAGCAGCGCTTTACCAGGTTCAGCTCTTAAATCACGTTTGCCACCTACATAGGCTACTGCTAATACACGTACAAATTTAACAGATGTCTGTTCATTCGTTGCTAGTGACCACAGTTTTATTCTTCTGTAAGTGAGTATAATCAGGGATGATATTGTATATTGCTCGCCTTATTTCCCTTATCCTTGAAATTCCCTCCCCAAGTGCCACTTTCATTTTCATTTTCTGTTCCCACATGCATTCTGTCATCACATCTGTATCCGCTCTTTACAATCTATTACATCCTTTCCTTTTATCTCTCAGTGTGAAGAGAAGCCTTATGTTTCACTTAATCCTTGAGTACCACATTAAAGGTGGGGAGAAATTTTAAAACAGTGTGGGAAAGATGAATTGAACCAAAAAGGGAAGAAGACTTTAATATATGCATGATTCCCCTCCTCTCTGTGAGATTGTCACAGTGGGATATCAGCTAAACGGTGGGACACATGTTCATGCAAATAGCCCCTTCGCTGACCGCAAATTGAGTTGGAAGGAAGCCATCTTGGTTTAGCAGCGCACTGCAGGGAAAGGGGTTGGGAGAGGGTATGATAAAAGGGTTGAAGGAAAGGTTGGGGGTCTACAAACTGGGAAGGATTCACATTCAAACGGTGATCATCTGGCATAAGGCAGATATGTCCCCAAATCGTTTTTCCAAGAGAAAACAAAATGGATACCGTCAGAAAACACACAAGAACTGGCTTCACATGTGAAGAGAGATTAAATATTGCAATGTGATATGGGCTGTGGCAATCTGAGGCGTACTGCCGGCATTGTGAAGAAGCCAGCTGGGGGATTGCCTGTTATCAAGGAAAAGATGCAAGATATGATTGCAACTGAGCAATACAAAAGAATGGATTTGCAGCACAGGTGTCTCAAGTGAATGGTAATTTGATGGAGAGAAGACAGAAGAGAGTGAGGGACAGAGTTGTGATGAATTGCACAGTTATGGGAAATCACTGGCTGCTTCAACCGTATTGAAAGATGCGTATTCTGAAAGATTAGCAGCGTCGGCAAAAGTAGTAGAAGTACAGACATTTGTGTTGAAAAAGACTGGTAAAAGTAGCGGTACTAATTCAACTTCCTTCCTTCCTCGGAGCGTGCTATGAAATGTACTCAAACTGTAAAAGTAAAATGTAGCCCTATGAAGGATAATTCTACCAGCTGTTTCTGTGCAAAGCTAACTGAACCTCGTGTCGTGTTTGATGCGAAAGGTTAACCTGTTTATGTGTTTGCATGAAGTTTGTGTTGGACGCATTGTACAGTGTTGCTGCTGTAGCACAAACTTTGCATGAACACATGAAATAATGCAAAGGTAATTAAACCATTCTAACATAACATAAAATGAGAAAACATAAAATAATGAATAATGAACATTAACTTCAGTGCAATGTGCAAATCAGGATGTGTTACTGTCCCATCCGTTTAGGTCAGGATTGTGCGCAATGGTGCAGAGTAAAAATAACAATAATACATTGAAAGTAAAGTTCTGTAAAGGGTAGAAAGTACAGAGAGTCTATTTGTTTCAGAATGTAATGAAAGTAAAAAGTTGCCTCACTCAAGTAAAATACAGATACCTGAAAATGTACGTACAGTAACAAATTATTTGTACTTTGTTTCTGAGGAAAAAGAATGGGGGCTTCTGAGGAACAGAATCGGTATACGTGCATAGCTGCATGCACACAGAACGGTGTACAGTGCACGTGTGTTTGCATAAGCGCATGTGTGTGCGTGAAGAGAGCAGAGGTCTATTAAGAGTGCTTTCCACCTGACTGGCCTCAGCATCATCTCAATGAAGAACCTCTGCTTCCAATTATCCCACCACTACCCATGGGAGGGAGAGGGAGGGAGGGAGAGACAGACAGAGGGAGACACGTTGTGAAAAGATGGCTGTATAGGGAAAGAGAAGAGAGAGTGTAAAGAGGATATAGCGGCGTTGGAGAGCAGGTTGTTTGAAGGCAGAATATGAAAAGTAGGGAGGTGATAGAACCGCATCATTATTGGAGGGGGGGGGGGGGTAAAAACTCCAGCCAGAGTTCAGTGAGGATGAGTCATGGTGAGAAACTCCTTCATTAGGCTCTACAGCTATTCAGGGATTCATGCTCACGCACTCATACGCACAGTTTCAGTCATTTCAACATTTCCGTGCGTGCGTGCGTCTGTGATTTCCCTCCTCCCAAATATATGCGTGTTTACAGCTGTAAACAGACAGAGACTAAATCAGGTCATGCGTCCTTTAATCTTATTCGCTGAGTTTGTGCGCGGATGTGTGTGTGTGTGTGTGTGTGTGTGTGTGTGTGTGTGTGCTCGCAGGGTGGAAGGTAAGCACAGTGCTGAGACAGCTGATTTTCCCCCAGAAGGAGGGAAGAGGGAGGAGGAAAAAAAAAAAAAGAAAATAGATACAGCAGCAAGATTTTGATGGCTGAGTAGAGGGGAGACATTAGCCAATAAATGATGGGTGGTAAAAGACAGACAGGGAGCAAAGGAGCTGAAGTGCAGAGTGAAGAGCCATGTGCGTATTTTTTTTTTTACGCGCATTTGTGTGTGTGCTCTCTCCATACGAGACCCTGTGCAGCTATAACTTGTCAGTGGTCAAGGCCAAAAGGCTGATGTTCTGTTCTGTCTAACTCTCCACCTCCTATCACACTAACAGCAATGCCGAAAACTGCTGAAAAGCCGTCCATTTTAGCCCATTCGCACCCAACCGTTTCTAGTTTTTTTTTTTGTTAGATAATATTCCTTAAAAGCTATTTTTTTGGTTTGTTTTAATAGGATGATAAAAAAAAAAAAAGCACTCTTTGATCCAAACTGCGGTGTCTGTGTGTGACTCATCGCTGCTTCTCCATACATGGAAAGTGTAGCCTAGTGGAGGTTAAAATGGCACTGCATTCCCATACACATGATTTGATCCGTCCAACTAATAGGAAAGCCTTCGCAAGCAATTAGACTGTATTTCTATCAGCCCTTCCTTATCCTTTCTCGTCGGTTAAGCTGTAATGTACCACGTCACTTTGCCCAAGGGCGTGATCTGGTCTTGATAAAGTGTAATGGGTAGCCTTAAGCGCTCTCAATTTCATTTGAAATTCTTCAATTTAATGTGAAAGCCTCTGCAGATGAGTTACCAGTAATCACAGGTTGGTAGATTTGCAAGGAAAGAAGGAACTGCAGCTGTGACACCTTTATTAGTCTTTCAGTTTGGGTTTTTGATTTTATTCAGTTCTGCAGTAGTTTTAGTTTCATTTTTTTGACCAGTTTCTTTGTTTTATTTCAGTTTTTATTCAATCTTAGGGTTAATTTTCCTTTTTTTTTCCGTATTATGACAAAAGCTTCTATTTATAGCAGCTGAAAATGAATGACATTAAATATGATTTACAAAACCATTAAAGGTCCTCGATTGTGCAAAGCCATTTTATTCTTGAAAACAAAGCTGATTTTGTTTAGTTTTACTTTTTGTTGAGTTGTTCATTGTCCTTTTTAAATTGAATTAATTCATTTCATTGCTTAATATGCGCATTTGTTGTCGCTAGCTTTGGCTGTTCATAATCACATCACCATGACCGGAGCGCATGCAATTCCACAACAAAGGTGAATCTTGCAGCGACACTCTGCAAATCTCACACAGCACTTCCCGCAGACCCCACAGCCTATCAATATTTAAACAAAACTGCCATCTTTCTGAATAGAACGGGGGAATTTCTACTGAAGAAAAACATGTTGTAGCACGCAGTTGCTTGTTAATATTCATGTGTGCGTGACATCACAAGGTATTTGCGCATCGCGGCCGAACGTCAAGGGTGGGAGAGTCTCTCAGATGTCTGACGCTGAATACTGATGGTGAGATAATCAACCACAGTCAGCACCCACTGAGAGACAAACCGCAGTGAAGTCATTAACAAACCAGGGTCTCCAGAGAAAGGGAATGAGCAGGAAGGAGTGAGAAAGGCTGATACAAGGGAAAAAGCACGAGAGCAAGGGAAGGTGAGAGGAGGAAGAAGATGGGAGTGGGAGGAGAAAATATTAGCAGTGACTTGAGGTGATTTAAACAGATGAAGTACTCTGGAGAAAATAGGAACAGCTAAATAAATTTGTGTGGGGGCGCTGCAAAATGCAGGCAAAATGAGTTAAATAGCGAAATAATGGAGAACAAACTTCTGTAGAAAGACGGAGAGAAAACCAAAGCCGTGAATAAAACGAGTGAATAATTTGCCACGTCAAAACAGTGATAGAATGCCTTACTCATCAGCTGTGTTCACTTGGGCCATAAAAAGACATGGTTGGCAACGCAGGAGTGATTAGTTGTCATTTGCAGTGCAGAACAGCTAAAGTCATCACCTACGAAATTAATGGCTGTGTGTGTGAATGAGTGGAGGAGCGCAGCCTTATCAGAGATAAGTGCTCTTTCTTAGATCTAATTCTATCCAAGGCTTGGAATAAGTATGTCGTTATGGCGCGCGCACACACACACACACACACACACACACACACACACACACACACAAATAACTTTAGTTCCCCTGCAGTGTCTGTCGGTCAGCAAGTGAGTGATGTGACTGGTTTATCTTCAGGCTATCTGCACTCCATTAACAGTGTATTACATTGTTCTGATGCTATCTGCATCTGCAACACCATGGATACCTGTGAGGCAACACAATGGGCTACACAATCCCCTGTGTATGAGATTATACACAACGTATTCAGCAGATACTGCAAGTGCAACAGCCCATGTTGAATAATTATTTAAATACCATAATCCTTCACAATGTTGCTTGTTTTGCATTTCCTGAATGCTGATAGGATGCTGTGGTGTATGGAATGCATGGTTCATGGTGCATTTGGAATATAAAGTATGAGTATCTAAATATATGTATTTAGTTACAATTACAATTGATGTCATATTTGCGCCATAATAGACACGAGAGCAGTGTTTGGGAATAATTACCTACATATAATAGTTACATAATTAAATTACAAAGATCATTGTAATTGTAATCTTTCACTGTTGCTGAGAACAAAATCGAATTTAATAACAATCTAAATGTTCAAATGTGTTCATTTCAGTTAAAAGCTTATATGTAAAACACAGCAACCAACCACATCAGGTCATTAGACAACAATGCCTTTCAGTGCTGGAAGGTCAACAACGTTTTCCCTCTGAAAACAGAAAAGGGCTGTAACATTACTGTGCAGTGTTGGTTTATACTTCTGTTTTCAGAATTTTTCAGCTTTGTTGCCGAGCTTATATTCATATATCAACAAGCAACGAAACATAACAAGTCACATTACGTTTAACGTAGTTGCATCACATCTGCCACTTTTACTTGAAGAGAATTACTTTCTATTCACACACGTTTTATTTTCATGGTTGCTTTCACTCCAAAATTATGCCGTGAAAAAGCAACGGTCAAGGACAACAAATCATCCTTTAACCTTTTTGCCGCACAAAACATTACAATGCTTTTGTGTTTCCTTATACTTTTTCTATATCAAGTCAAATGAAGGCAGACATTCACAGAGACTCCTGCATTCAGTCCTCTATAGGTATCAATACTGTGTGAATGCCACATTCATTCACACTGTGACATAAAGACTGTGGCCGCGGAGGTAAAAGAATTGAGTTCTTTGCTCACGTGTTCTCTCTTTGTAGAGACATAAGTCAATTACACTTACAGGCAAACAAATCAAGGGTGACAAATGAAACAAGGTGAAGTCCACATGTCCGCTGTGTTTTCCCCTACTCTGCACAAATCGCCTGGCAATAATCCGTGGGCAGAAAACAATTACGGATGAAATAAAACTAATTCAATGTCGTGCCACTCTCACCCTTAGGAAAGTGACAAAGCTAAGTGCTGGCAATGAGGTATGCTTTTGTTTACTTGCCTGTGCCGATGTGCAGTTATTATGTTTGTGTGTTTGTGAGAGGACGAACCTATTACGAACGCAAGAATGAACTTCTAGTGAAATGAAAAGCTGCAAGAGACCTGAGTGAAAACCTGAAATCCTGCAAGAAAAACCTTAAATATACAGTATATTCAGCGTATCATATCATTATGCTGCTTCTATTGACGACTGCGGCGGTAATGGTAGCAATTTTGTACAAAACAAATAGTAGTAGTGTGAAGGTGCATTTCAGCTTGCACAAATAACAGATTATATAACACACAGCTCTAAGATGACTTAATATAGTCTTTGTGAGTCAGTCTAACAAGCATCAAGATTTTGATCCATAACCAACAGAGTTGGCGACGCGTAGCGATGCGAGGGCTGAGGCATGATGGATATGTAGTGAAACAAACAAACAAATACACACTAAGGTACACTCTAATAAAGGCCTATAATGTTGCCTTTCCTGCAGTCAAATGGAAGAGCGGAGGTCTGCTGTTAAAATAGCATATTAAGACCTATTATTTCATGTGATACAAAGGGACTTGAACGACTTTAAATGTGACTTGTTCTCATGCGCAAATGTGAGGCAAAGATCTGGCAAAAGACGGATTTAATAAAGAAATGAGCCATATTTAAATGACCCAATTTTCTCAATAAGAAATGACAAATAGATTAACATCTGACGTTGAAAAGCAACATAGAAGCAATTAGCAATCAAAAACAGAATACCAAAAGGTCATTTGAAGGAGTGTGATATTGAATTTCAATAGAAAATGGTCTGATAATTATTTTCAAAGCTGTATATAGAGTTATGCCATAATGATCAGTCCTTACATAATAAGGCCAGAGGTTGGTTGGCAAACAGCAGCAGATAACAGTGGCTGCAACAAGGCATTTTCATAATTACCTCAAATTCGGCACACGTCACCTGGAGTAGGTGAGTTTGGAATGACATTTGAGTATTGCTTGGGTTTC
Organism: Coranthus polyacanthus; assembly: GCA_037367275.1. NCBI lineage: Eukaryota > Metazoa > Chordata > Actinopteri > Kurtiformes > Apogonidae > Coranthus > Coranthus polyacanthus. The sequence continues at coordinate 11,743,318 of JAPQRN010000003.1, forward strand.
TATTTCTATTTGCAAACAAACTTTTGACCTTATTACAGTATATTATACTGAAGAATCGGGTCAATCATGTCATGCCAATCCCGTCGTGCTGTGTTGTATCATATGTGCATAAGGGGTATGTGTGTGAACCAGTGTATACACTACAGCGCTTTAACTCTGAAATTTCTTCTAGAACTACTGCACGAAGCTTTGAATCTGTATTTCAGATTTCATCATGTTTACCCCTCTCTCCCTCTCCCTGTGATCTTAAGTTTATCCCCTGCTCCGCAGAGGGATGCCACTAATAAACTCAAAAACAAGGTTGGGCAGAAGATCTGATTAGCCAGCAGGGCTAACAGGGACACAGTGACCGATGGAGCGCCCAACCAGTGCTATTTACTTTCTGCCCGTCGCTCCTCTTTCGCTCCTGTGGCAAGGATGATCAAAGAGCAGCAGAGGGAAGGAGACAGCAAGGGAAGGGGAAAGGGAAAAGAGAGAACGAGACAGAGGGACGTTGGCGCTGTGTGAGTGTGTGCATAACTGAAGAACAGCACTGGTTGTGATCTAGAGTTAGCTGCAGGCTATCGAAGGCCTCTCCTTTGGTCCCTTTCTACCTGTAGATCTCAACAAAACGCCCTCTATTTGCTAACTGTTTTTAGGGTTACCTCTTATACGGAGACTGACTTCATTTGTTCAGTTTCAGTTTCAGCTGTGTATGTAATCTCTACAGACTGATTTACATTCTTTGTGATGGAATCAATGACAGTCTGTTTACATAAAGTGCTAACCTTCGACATCAAAGCAACTAAATAAACACGAGTGCAACTGGTCACATGCAACAGGTGTCTAATTACAAGCCAGGCAAATCCTTTTGACACAGCACAGCTAGTGTGTATGCATTTGTGTGTGTGCAATGTGCACGTGTGTGTATATACACACACAATGCTTTATCCATTATCACATTTCACAAGGTGTTTGGGTAACTAATTAGACTGCTATGCTCTGTGTCTCCCAGGGACGAACAAGAGAAAACAAAGGGAAAGGGTGAAATCAAAAAAGAAAAACGTGACTGCAGCAGCACTGAAGAAAAACAGAAAAATCAACAAAAAAAAAAAAAATATGAAAGAGATTTGCCTATAAGCTGGGAAAAATGGATGTACAAGAACATCTGTGCTTCACAGCCCCATAGATTACAGCTTAAGGGGATGTATTTGTTCCATTCCTGGCATTTGTTTAAGGCCAAATACCAAAGGTTCCGTGCCACCATATTGTTTTTTTTGTCCCCGTCCTTCTGTTTTACTTTTACTGGAAATCTGCGGCACTAAAGTGTACAGTTTGATTGGAGCTGAAATGTATAATGACGGTAGTGCATTTCCCATATGTCACAGACGGTTGAACAGACTGATCAGTCTGAGTGAATATGAATTATATCCCAGCAGTTCTCTCAGTAGACTCATGTCACTTATTTTATCCTCTTTGTCTGTGACAAATTTGGCAGTGAAGACACACACTGCAGGTGGGCTGCATTGCTCTCACCAATCATGACTGAGACTGCTCAGCAGGTAGACGAGCCCTCGCTGTACCAGGAGGCCATTGGAGTTTCTTCTCAATCTACTGTGCGCAGCTGTTAAATTTGGATGCTTCCCACGAGGGAAAATCGCTGTATGCCACAACGGAGCACTTTGTGAAGTTATGTTTAAGTATTATTTGAACTTTATTCATCAACGATATCTTTTCAGTCACTAGACACATTACACATTGTTAATCAAAACATGATTAACAATGTGTATGGAAGACAAATAGAGACAATAGATATAGATGTAGATAGATAATAGAATACAGAATAGTACAGTTAAATCGTACATAAAACAGTAGATGTACAGTATGTGATAGGCATCTCTCAATCACAGCAATAATAAAAGATTTAATAGTAGGTGACACTGCTCTTTATCTGCATGACAGAAGGCCAAATGTAATGAATGAATGAAATTGAACACTATTACTTTATTAAAAACAGGGAGACTCCTGAGCCGAACACTAAGTCAAAGTTATAGGTACCTAAAAATGTCTGAATCACTGAACATCAAACTCCATGCAGTTAATCAATAAATGTGGGAATGAACATCTAACTAACTAAAAAAATCTAGGTGGGAGCGATATATGCCACGTATTATTTCTCCCATTTCCAGTATTTCTAATTTCCATCGGCCACTGTCGGCTCCAACTTCACCCGATGCCGATTAATCGGTCTATCTCTACCCAGGACTAAAATAAAGCAATGTAGAAGATTCTTGGACCCGAACACTACTGCAGACTTGCTTATTCATAGTGTTTCCATCAGAAAGCTGTGTCTGCTGAGATATTTGCTCATTAGAACAATAGAAACACATTTCTAGACACAGAATAGCTCCTAATCAGTGAAATTAAATGTGTAGTAATTTAATGAAATAATAAACGCTGCATTATTACAGCTTAATCAGTCTAAAATTTACAAACCAAGAGGATTTGTCTGTACAGAGACAAGAAGCTGCAATACGACTTCAGAGTCTACTTTTTTCCTCCTGCATAATGTTAAAGCCAGACATGCCGTACATGGTAAACGCTGCTACACACGCGTGTTCAGGAATGCACTGTGCCTTAGGTATTGTAATTGGAAAATTGTGACTGACGTGATTTGCATAAGTTGTAATGCAAATCAACAAAATGAATTCCCTGCAGAGCGAAAAGCATAACATTCACCTCCCACCATCCCTTTGTTAGGTAGTGTTTATTAATTTATTTCATGAAATGTTTGGCTTTGTCTTACTTCCTGCCATATTATAGTCAGTTACTCTGTACATTGGATAGACTAAAGTGTCAAGCTCCAAATATTAAAATGAGCATTTACGTGAAAATTATGCGTATCAAGCTTATTTTTTTTTTTCCTACAATGGACATAGATACATGTTCCCTGATATAAATATTACCCACTGCCCATAGGATACGCTCTAAAGTTGCTACTATTGTAATAATATAACCTTTAGATCAATAGATATTCAAAATAAGACATCATTAAGTCAATATATCTAATTTAATACTGGGTCTAATTATGGAAACATTTCACATGGGCATCTTGGCAGCAGTTTTCAGTGTCTTCTGCTCTGCATCCCATTAGCCGATGCTGCTCATATTCAGACAAACTCCGTTGTTAGTAGTCCACAGAACACTAAAGCATATTTTCCCTACATTTTATTAATTCCCTGCACAAAACTGTTATCGCTATTCTATTTTTAACACTTAATTTAAAGTTTTAATTAAAATGTGTACATCTAAGAGTACATACCAGCTCAAATGTGAGCATGTGGAGCACTATGGCTCTGTGATACCTCTATTTTTATTCGTTGGGTTTTCATTCTTGAAGGTTTAAAAAAAAAAAAACAAAACGACAGGCCTCCCAAAAATGTTGTTCTTTCCTTCTACCAAAATAAGCGTGATCGTGGACACAGAAGAGCTGAAAATGACACATCTCTTTGAAGGGTACACTGCATATTTAATCTTTTATCTCGGCATGAAAACATTTCATTTCATGCTGCTGCTCAACTGTATCCTGTTAAGAACACTGATAGGCCTGGGGATGTGAGAATGTCAATAGCAATACACACAATGAGTGATACACGGGACGTAGGATATAAATTCACAGCCATCTAGTTGATTATTTCTCTAATCTGGGGTTACAGGGCCTAATAATTCTGCCTCACAGGTGAGCAGATGCTATAAATCTCAACATCGTTTCACTTTTTCCTGCCGTGAGATGATGAAAAACAAACTATCACTCTTCCTCCTGTTTTGAGCAGTCTGTCGTTAGAGCTGGCGCTGATAAGTGGCAGTCTCTCCATTAACAGCCCGGACTCAAAGGAACGATAAATCTAACAATGTGTGTGTGTTTATATGTGTGTCCGTGAGAGGTTATGTCTTCCTGCACATGTCTGGGTGTCTGTATGAAACAAAATATCTGTATACCTACGTAGAGAATAGGACTGTGTGCATGCGTGATGCAAATAAGATGCTCAAAACACAAACACACAATCCCACGCTCCTCCTCGTTTAGATATGCACTCATTTCACAGGAGTTACACAATGTGTTAACATATGGCATAAGCACGTGTACCTCAGGTTGAATAAAGAAGGCGTATGCACGCAAACACACATTGAGCATGCGAGCGTCACATGCTCACATACTGCAGTCATTTTCCAAAGTATGTGTTGCAGGAGATTGATGGCTAAGGCCTTCAACGAGGAAGAATTATTGCCACAGCATGTGTTTAGGTAGGAGGTGCTGCTGTACGTCACTCACTCTCACCCTGACACTGGCTCTACACAAGATTGACTCATTGGATAACACTGCACATGTTCTCACATAAGGTTTAAGATATGGATGCACGTTAGCACTGCAGAATGATATAAGGCAGGTGTTGGAGAAGTAAGTTGAGTAAAAATACCAATACCGATACAGTGATGTAAAAGTAAGCAACTACAAGCAAAAGTCCTGCACGAAAACTCCTGTTACTAAGGAAAAGTACAGAAGTATTATCAGTTAAGATATTGAAGTATAAGCACATGTTTGGGCCCTCTGACTGATGTATTATTAGTTACACAGAACTGCTGGAGGTGGAGCCACTTTGAACTACTTTATATCCAGTTTTATACATAGGGAGACCAGATAAATATTAAACATGAATGTTGCCATTTGATGCATTGTACCAGAGTTAGCCAAAGGCTACTTTTGATCTGCAGTTCCCTGGCAGGTTACAGAGAACAGAACAGAACAACATATTAGAGAGACAAGACAAAATACATGTCACAAGTTACACACAGTAATGCATTGCACATACACACAATTTGTCAGAGAATGTAAAAACCAAACTGTTTGACAGAGGGAAAAAAAAAGTGGTGTAAAAAGTACAATATTTGAGATGTAGTGGAGTAGTATAAGTATAAGTATATGCAGTATAAAGCTGCAGAAAATGGAAATACTCAAGTGAAGGACAAATACCTCAAATTCCTATGTAAGTATAGAGTAAAAGCACATAACGCACATTTTTTTTCTCTTTTTTTTAAGTAATAGCATTTGAAACTACAGTGTATTTAAAGCTACAAGCAAATATTATAAATAGTTTTTATGTGAGAACATATGAGACATATGATAGTTGTATGAAGACCTAGGTGTTCAGAAGGAAAGTATATTAGCTGATAGACACATACAGTATAAGTGACAATGTTTACTTAATATTTTATTCTATAAAGTGACATCAACTAGTGGTCATGTTAAAGAAGCTGCAACCGGATTGTGTTATTGTCACATTTGCTTTAAAATGACTAATGACATTTTTTTTTTTTTTTGCTATTTAATCAATAATTTATAACTGGTTATTTATAACTCTGGTTTACTTCAATTACAAGCACATTCTCTTCTTGTTTTTTCGTTGCTGGATTCATTTACCTCAAAGTGTAACTTTAAATTCAAGGCAAAAGCAATCTGGGAAAAAATGCACATACTTTTTTCTCGCATGCTTACAAGCACTTAAGCTCTCGAGCACTTGCCAAGAAGGAGAAACATCTCAGAAACCTCATGAGTTTAAAAATGACAGGGTTCACAGTTTTCCAGCCCACTGCCATTTACTCTGTGCTTAAAAGTGTGCTTCTGCGTGCATCTGTGTGTGTGTGTGTGTGTGGTGTTCATTTTATCTGTATTCCAATAAACCTTGATTTTGTTGACACTGAATCAGCTTTCTCGGATGGACTACACACACACACAGGCTCAGCTCTCCCTTAGTAAGCACTGTCTGCGCACGCACACACACATGCACACACATACTCGGCCTGTATCTTTCCTTCCACGACACAGACACACAAACTTCGACTGTGACACTCTAACCTCGTAGCACTGAGGGCTGACTGTTGCGTTAATGCCACAACCGGCACCATGCGCTAGTGCTCCTTATTTAGGTCCTATCTAGCCCGCAGGCTGAAAATCTGTCCCTTCCACGCCTCCTCCTTCTTTTTTTTCTCACTTCCCCACCCTACCAGACCTAAAGTCCCTCCATTCCATCACTGAGAGGAGGGGATGTGGAGAGAGATGCCTTCACACTCCCCAATAGCTTTTCCCTGTGCTGAAATGTGCTCGCGCTGTTCCCAGATTGGCAGCTACAATGTGAAATGTGACAAAAAAGAGATTGCTTTCTACAGTAAGAAATGTGCTCTTGTTGACATGGACAATGAGTGAGCAGGTAGAGGTTCAGAGTCACCCTTAAGGTCAGGTTGACTGCTGCCTCAGTGGAAAGGTCTCTCTGACTCTTTTGCTGCAAAAATATATATGTATGGTATGTTAAATATAGGGCGAATGGCGTGTTAGGAGAGGATTCCCAACAATCTGACTGATGAGGTGCACACAAATCACAAGATAATCATCTTACTGCTTACTGAAATGCAAGAAATTAACTGTTTAACAATTAACACTGTCAGATTTGATGACAGACAGGATCATTATGGAAAGGAAAATGTGAATAGAGGAAAAAAAAGGGAGACCGTAGGTTTTTTTTTTAATGTTTAAAGGTTATATTTGTAATTCTGAAATTCAAAAATTAGCTCTTATACTATCGAGCAGGGGCGGCATTTTACCATAAAGTTGTGGTGTTGGCGTCCACTGCCAAACTGCCAACCCGGTCAGTATGTTCGATGCTCGCTGGAACTGAAGCTTCTGTGTTGTTAAATTACTGTTTTTGTCAAGGGAGTGTGGTAGCCTACAAAAGAGTGACATAGCTAGCGTACGCCAGTTTTTAGCAATATATCAACGCCATTTGGAATGTTATAATGGGCATGCAGTATCCTGAAGAAGGTCACTTCCTGTCTGTGTGTATATTTGTACTGTTTCATCAAGATGTAGTGTCTTAAAGTGAAATCCTAAGGGTTAGTTTATTCGCATGCTAACTGTATTAGCACATATTTCAGCGTTGTAGCAGCTAATGAACCAATCACAGTCACATAGTGAAACAGCAGAGTGACCATCTGTCCTTCTTACTCGGTCTATAGGACCAACCATGGATGTATAATACAACCATGGCAGCAACTAAAACACGAGTGCTATTCCTTTTTGTCAGACTGGTTTCTAGTGACTCACTACTCACTCTAGTGTTACAGAGAGGCCGGCTAGCTGGTTAACATGCTAAATGTTGTAGATATCTCAACAATACACTACAGCGAAATCTTTGTCAAAACTGTTCACGGTCCAGTCATGTGATAATCAAAATACTACGCTTTAGCCTAAATAATAGTTTACGTCTGATATGATTTTTACACAAGAAAGTTAAACGTCCCAATTTTAAAACCGTTAAAAAAACAGAAGACCTGTCCTCTCTTCTCACTGACAAATCCAGAATCTATCGATTTGTAAATATTGTTTAACTGCTTGACAGAAGATGTTCCTTCCTCTCCTAAAAGTAGATTTTTTTCATTGAAAGTGACGGCTATACGTTTCCACGTTGCTTTTGTAAAACTTGCATGCTATATCACATCTGTCTGCAAGATATTTCCAACGGCACTAGTCCTGCTTCTCACACTTTTATTTTAGGTGAGAACAAAGACATTTTCCGCCTTCAGCGACTGAATGTGATCCTGACAGTGTCAGTCTTCGCACAGATATCATTCTGTACAGCAAAGCTCAAAGATTACAGCAAAGGAACATGAAAACACAATTGCTTTTGAGTGGAAGTGGACTTTGCCTACTTTACTGGCCATTTTACAAATTGTGCCAATGATTTCCCTCTACCTTTTAGGCAGCTGCTAATTTCCATTAATATAATATGTTCATATAAAGTTGCAGAGACTCGCATTCCATCTCAGCAGCCATTTAATTTTTCAAGGTCCCACTATTGTGGTAATGCAATTATCACCATCACAAAACTGTTCATTCAGCTGGAGCATCTAAGAATACTTTGTCATCACAATGCTGAGGGTCAGATGCTGCAAAACGTTTCGGGTACAGTCTAAAATCACATGCTAGATACATGCAATAGGTATTAAGAACATTAAACACGAAGACTGTACTGAAAGGGCAAAATACTCAGCAACTAGGGCTGCGCGATATTACAATATATACCATATTGGATGATATAAAAAAAACATCTGTCATTTCATAGCTCTACCGTTTATTTTGTTGCACACATCACGCTCTTCATGTTTCATCATTTGATGACACGATGCTTTGCGTTCTTCCACACGCCACAGATGCAGGCACAGAATTTGCACGAAAGCAGCACAAAGAAATATGAGGGAGAGTGAACGTGACGCAGAACAGGGTCATTCTGAACAGGAAGAGGACTCCAACCAAGATCAAATGTGGAGCTCGTACCCAAAAGAGGGGTGACTTCTGTCTGCAAACCATGGATGTGGTTTTCCTATCGACACCTACCGGTATAGAGGATTTAAACAAAGTGCATTGTGTTTTCTGCCACTAAGCACTGCATCTTTTTTTTTTCCGTTTTGTTATTTTGTTTGCTTATACAATAGTGTAAAAAAAAACAAAAAAAAATAACTAACTAACCTTAGTCAGCTAAGATGTTCAAGTAATACTTCTTGGAGTTTTAATTACCTGTTGAGAATTAGAACAGGAGATTAAGATCAATACACTATGATATCTGTACACTTATCATTCCTTTGCTTAGCATATTGATTTTATATGTTGGAAGTTTGTAAGGATATAATGTATATAAATAATCAATGTGTGATGAGCTTTAGTGGCGCTGGAAAGTAGATTTCTGGACAGATCCCAAGCTCCCCGTTTCCTCCTTCTCCCAGCCAAGTTTGAACAAACTTATATCAGCAAGTCACTTTGAGGTTGCGCCACATCCCTCTGTGAAGGATGTGACATCTTTCGCAACACTCAACTCAAGATGCAGGATTTTTTTTTTTTTTACCACTTAATCACCGCACGGTTTCCGTACCGACACTCAGTTTATTTAACAGATTTACGTATCGCCACAGGAGAATGAGTGTGCAGTAATACGTTTCGGCATATCACTGCATAGTACTTTTCTTTTTTCCATTTCAAACAGTTGTAAGTTACATTTGATTTTCATCCTTCTTCCCAGGCGTCAGTGAGGATCGACAGTTTATTGAAGTGTTAAGGCGAGAAAATGACTCATATATATGTTTTGAAACAAGTGGCTGTGACTCATCAAGAAACTGCTGCAGGAGTACAGTCACGCATGCACCCGAGCTCATATAGGAAGGCAAACACACACACATAAGGTGATACTGATTTGTCAGCACTCTTCTTTAAACAGCAATTTTCTTGATTTGGTGTGACAGCAATGGATGAAAAAAAAAAATGGATAAATAAACAACTCTGGAGATAAACAGACTGCTTTGAAAAATAAAATCAAAGGTGATCATTTTATGAAGTAAGGCAAAACATTCATGTTTGATGACTGCTTGAGATTAAAGGGAACGGTGTATGCTTCAGAACCTATAGTGTGCTATACAAGAAAGACAATCGAATTCAGCAGACAAAGTATGCAGGACACAAAATGGAGAACAGCCGAAAGAGATAAGATCTCAAAAAAAAAAAAAAAAACCAGGTGAGGAGGAAATGAGGGAAGAGAGAGAGAGAAATTGGAGGAAGAGCAGCAAGAGAGATGGAAAGAAAATTACTTTTGACACAAGCGGGAGATGAGAGCAAAAAGGAGGGCTGATTTATCAAACGTGCATCTTTGTGTGTGTATGAAAATGCGCCTGTGTGTGTAAGTGGGCTTGTTTGTGACTGCGCTGGGGTAAATATACTGTACACGCTTGCTCTGACAGAATGTTGAATGTTGAGAGCTGCTTCTAGCCTATCCCCAGCCTTTCCAGTCAAAGATAAAGCCCGAAGTCTCACTTTTTTTTTTTTTTACAAAACGCCTCCTCTGAAAAGTAACACGACACGAGCTAAAGAAGATCTGCAACCTGCAAAATCTTGAACACTCTTAGTGGTTCTCAAACTCTTATATTTTTTTTTGGTGTACTTCTCTTTCTCCTCTCTTTGTCTCCCCCCTATTTTTTTTTATTTTTTTATTTTCTATCCCCTCGCTTATTTTCAAAGCGCTTAGACATAGAGAGTGGAATGCTCCCCACCCCCCGTCCCACTGGAGCATCAATATACAACAGAGCCCAGAGGTCCAAACAGGAGAAAAGGCTGAGGAGAACAGCGCAACACCAATCCATAATGGATTTTCTTCTCCCTTTCATTCGCTTTCTGCGGGGAGATGCAGCGGAGGCAACACTGGCACAGTATAAGAGAAACGGGGAGGGAGGGGGCAAGAGAGAGGTGAGAGGGAGAGAGAGATATCGACAGAGAGGCAGACAGAGACTCAAAACAGTGTCAATAACAAAAGCCCTTAAGAATATTTCTCTCATCTGTCGCTTAGGGGCTTGCATAAGATTTGCTTGAAACTACTTGCAAAGCTAAGCTAATAACAGAAGGTGACAGGGATTAAAAGCGGCCTTGGCTTACTTTGAACTGATCAGATGCAAAACATGTTGCTAATTATGATAGACTGCGCATAATGGACTGCCAAGAGGTCTGGTATTAAGCTCCAAGCAATAATATCCTGAAATGAAAGTGAATAGCAGCTCCGTTGCTGTATTAAATGAGCTAAGAAGAATACAAGGCCAGCAATTCACCCAAGCAGTATTTACTTCTGTAACCCACAATACTTGAAAATGGGTAAAGTTGGTGCACGTGAAAGAGGGGAACTATGTATCCCTTATTGAATGCTTGCATTGAATGCAACTCTGTTTGCGCTCTCTGGCGGGTAGAACAATCCCGAAGCTAAAGATTTGTCTGAATTTCCTCTCTGATTTGTGACTCATGTCTGAAAAAACAGCAGGGATTTACAGATAATGAGAAACCGAGCATGAATAAAAGAAAAGAAAAGAGGTAATTTTCATTCCTCTTAGTCTTACTCACAGCCAAAAAAAAAAAAATACATAAAACCTGTCATAAAATACCTTTTTTATGAAAGTTTCAATATGTAAGATGCTTGTGTGCTTAAGTGAAGTTTGTGCTGGCGTCTGTTTTGCGCTGGAAGCTGGCCACTTGATGACGCTATCAGACTCCAATTCTAGGCTAACACCTTCTTATTAGGCTCCACACAATGATATCCTGAAATGAAAGTAAATAGTAGCTCTGTTGCTGTATTAAATCAGCTAAGAATACAAGGCCAGCAATTCAGCCTCGCTGTTTTTATTTCCTGAATCCTCAATACTTGAAAATGTGTAAAGTTAGTGAGGATGAAACGCAGCAAGACAGAGAGCCAATATTTCAGTTTGGGATGTTAGCACAAGGCAGCACTTTCTGAGGCTGTTAAATTGACGGTTGCACGGAGGGATGAGACTGTTGATTCAGAAAATGTTTGTTTGAGTCTGCACACTCAAGTGAGCCTCATTTCATTTTGCGGGTAGATCTGAAGCACAGTATGTGCCCAGAATCCTAGTGAATGACATGGATGCTTGCTGCAGTGTCCACAGAGTCGGTCTGGTATGAGTCACCAAAGGACCTGTTTCCGTGGCCTCTGATTGGTCCTCGCATCGCTGATTATAGTCATGATCACAGCTTTGCCTCCTTCCCAGTTCGTTTGCACGTTTAATTCCAAATGTCTTTATAAAATATACTTCAGATTTAACCATAAAAAGCATGTCTTTCTTTCTTTCTTTCTTTCTTTCTTTCTTTCTTTCTTTCTTTCTTTCTTTCTTTCTTTCTTTCTTTCTTTC
>JAPQRN010000003.1:11756964-11772155 GCA_037367275.1 Coranthus polyacanthus
CTTTCTTTCTTTCTTTCTTTCTTTCTTTCTTTCTTTCTTTCTTTCTTTCTTTCTTTCTTTCTTTCTTTCTTTTCTCCTTCTTCTTCTTTTTCAGGAAATAATGTTTTCATGGAAACATTATGAAGCTATGTAGCACTCAATGTTGTAATAATTTCCTGTAGTAACAGCTGCAAATGTAATAAAAACTGGACTCGGCTGATTAAAAATGTAACGAAAGTATGCAAAATAATGTAATGACATTTTTATCGATAATATAATACCATGCAATGTGAAGGGTGCAAGTATACAAAATTGTTAGTGTCATGTTAGCCTAAACATTTCACTTCACTTCACTACACTTCAGCAGCCTATCTGTTGTTTTTCTTTGTCTGCAGATAAATCGTCACATATTCTTTTGTGCTGAACATTTTCACCTGTCGTGCATGAATTGTGTGAAAAATGATCCATATTTTTGTGAGACTGTTTTTGTCATTCAAAACTGTGCTGAAACTGAAACCCACTTTAATTATTTACAAACTTCTGTTTTAAATGACATTAAAAATTGAACATAAGCTGTTGAAGCTTTACAAATACTCTCTGTAGGAGTAGGAGGACTATCCAAATAAAATGTTACCAGAAACGTTAACATCTCACACTGATGTAAACTCTAGGCTTTATGTGGAGTTGGATATTTATGACGACAATGATCCGTCGATTTAATCCCCATGTTCTTTTTCAACCGATACAACAGTGATTGCCATTGAATTATGTCTCTCCTTTGTTTCACCTCATCTTATGAAATGTATGCCTCACAAAGAGTTTCAAAAGGAATTTTAAAAATGATCTTAATACCTGAGTATATTTAAAAGTAGAAGCTTTTGGCTTTCACTTTTCTAGTTTTAAAGGGGAATTTATTATCACAATAATGGCATGGCGACATCAGTCAGGACTTTTCATTACATTATTGGGTTTTACATTTTCAATCAAGGATTTTACAGGAAATTAACATATTGGATGCTACAAAATAATATAATTGCTTAAGTCAAATAAAACACTGGACATCAATAAATGACCCACATACACAAAACTTATAGACATAGGCCAGTGTTTACCTTGTGCGCAGGTTCCCAGGGCTGGGTGGCCCATCATAAACAGACAAGATGTCAAAGTCCTCTTCTAGGGCGAAGCCTTGAAAAACCAGCTGTATCCGGTTGTGCTCCGCTGCCACAATCACCCATGTACAGTTGGCATAGTTAGGATAACCGTAAGGGTAGCCAGGGCTCTCTATCGTCCCATTGGGACTGTGTAGTGTGTAACTGCAGTTCTGAGCTGTGAAGAGAAAAAAAAAAGAAATAGGCTGGTATTAAAACACTATAGAATGAGTTAGAATGGCTAGCACAGTGCATAAACTTGAAAGTATTGGGAGTCAAACTGAATAAAAAACAGTTTTTGACATCCACGGGTGCTAATTTCACAAATGCACGCACACAAAAAACACATACCCTCAGTCAAACAATTTACACCCAGTGCAGCAACATCCATTATCACCTACAGTGTGCAGCATAAGCCATTATTATAGCGGTGCTAAATGGCTCACCCTCTACAGAATTCCCCACCTCTACCACCTCCATCATCACAAACTTGTTCACTCACTGGCCCTTTTATCACATTAGTAATAGGTTCCCACCGTTAATATATGACACAGCTAGAGGAGAGGAGAGGAGAGGAGGAAACAAGGAAGGAGAGGAGAGAAAAATGAGGAGAGCTATACTCAGTGTTTGACCATTTTCAGCAGCCACTCACACTGCTTTTAATCTGAAGCCATCATTGTGTGCGTTCCCATCTAATAGTACTGATATGGAGAGGATGCTGGTACCTGTGTGTGTGTGTGTGTGTGTTTTGAATCTCCGAGCTGAGCGACTTGTTTGCGACTGATCTGACCACAGCGAGACTTTTAATCAATGCTAGGGATTTAGTTGTAATTAATCACTAATGCAGACTGACATGTGATTGCGCATTTATTTTGTGCAGCTCCGCATGTTGTGAGAGTGTGTTTTCAGTGTGGATGTACAAATTACATGCATGCGAGTAGCTAGTGGTGGAAGAAGTATTGATATCCTTTACTTAAATAGAAGTGCTAGTGCCACACTGTGATGACTGTGAAGTAATTGTTGTATTGTTGTATAAAAGTTGTATTAAATGGAAATACTCTGGTATAAGTACAAACACCTATCTATATATTTTTTTTTTTACTTCAAACAGTACTTGAGTAAAAATACTTCAACATTCCAACACTGCTAACACTTATTCAGTGTTGGATATAGTATCATTTACATGTTGATGGTTCAAATCAGAGTTCATTTTCATCTCCCAGATTGTAAAATGTGCCCGTTCTGTCACAGGCAGGTGACAAGAGAATGAAATGTGAGGTAGTATTAAATCACACATGCGAATATTGTCAGCCTTTTTTTGTTGTAGCTTTGAAATAAACCAGCATAGGCCTAACGCATGTTCTAGGTTACTTTTCTTTTTTGGAAGTATAACATAAGCTGAGATGCTGTAACAAACAAGCAACCTGCATAAATAAATATTCTCACAGATGGACTAAAATAGAATGTTGTGCAAGAAAACATCCTATTAATATGAACAGCATTTTTCTTTTGTTTGCTTCAGCCACAAACCTGAATCATAATGCAGCCTGATTAAAATGTAATTAGGAGAGTGTAATTGGAGGACATCTGTTATCTGCATAACCCACATAATTCAACAACGCAAACAATGCGACACACGAAGTAGATATGCTTTTTGTTTTGTTTATATCCATGCTTGTAAATGTGTAAATGTCTGTGATAAATCAATGCATAGAAATGAGCTATAGCACCTGAGGGCGTTAAAACGTGTATTAAAAAATATAAGAATCTTGTGCGAATGCATTGCACACTGTGAAGCGTTTTTAAATCCCTTTAGGGGAAATATTTAGTGAATGCATGAGAAGCATGCAGATTCCGTGCTACTTTTTTTGTGGACTTTTGAGTAGAACAAACCCCAAAGCTGAAGTTTTGTCCACTTTTCACTCTGAGGTGTCTGAAGACACAGCAGGTGGGGTCAAGGTAGGGACAAAAGCAAGTGTGAAGGCAGGACAACGGCAAAAAACTGAGAAAACACTGGGGTTATTTTCATTCCTTTGTAGCCTTACTCACAGAAATGTTAGAATCATGCACGCTTGTGTACTTATGAGAAGTTTGTGCTGGGAGCTGTTGTTTCTTTACATTACCTAAACCTCCATGTCTAAGCTAATGTAGCTTGTGTTGCACAAGTAGAGGAGCAGAAGAGAGGCATAGAAAGACTTTCTCTGAAAAACCGACACTAATCCTCTGCTTAGAAATCCGTGTACAGGCTATTATCATGGATGTAGGCAACTGAGACAGTCATTAGCTTCGAAATGTTAGCTAACATCACCATACGACCAGCTCCGAACACAAAACCGACTCCAACACAAACGTCACGCAAGTGCCCGAGCACACGAGAATATTACATACTGAACTTTTAAAAGATAACAAGAAATGACATGACGTGATGACAGTGACACGATGGGAAATTAGCACGAATGTGGATAATCACCGTTTAGCGGAACAAGGGAATCCTTCATTGTTTTTACAGTCTGCTGTTTGCAATCTCAAGACCTAAATGCCACATCAAGGCATGTATGAATTCTGAAACGCCACTGGAAAACCACTGCATGGTGCACACACTCACACGAACAAACAAAACTAAGATTTGCTTTTTGTTCCAGGTAATGTAGCAGTAACGCCGTAGTATCACAGCGGACTGTTTGTGGAGGGAAAAAAGGGGAGATAGCGTCAAAAGGTAAAGATCCAGACTGCACGGCATCAGCAACAGGAGGATAATAGCATCTCCAGTCACAGTGTATCCATCGTCTCACTGTTGACTCCCCAGGGCCTGTCTCATCCAAAACAAAAAGAAAAAGAAAAAAGCAGGGGCCTCTTAGCTGTCACTTTTCAGTGCTTCATATGCGCTTGACCTCTTCCAAAAAATGCTAATGTGTGTCTACTTGAACCCCAGCCACTTGAACGCACTTTCAGTAGGTGCTCCGTGTAATAGTGATTGCGAGTATAGCTTGCTATGGAGAACTGCAAGTGTAAGAATACATGTTTAGGAAAAAAATGTAGAATGAAGTGACTACAATAGTGTAGAGTGAGACAACTGATAATGAGTAACTAAATGTGACCCAGTATGCGGTGCACAAATGCTGAAAATAACTTGAGCATCATTACGTGGACTCATTTTTCTCCTCTTATTCTCACTCCTCATCCTTAAGCAGTAACAAGGAGAAGCAAAAAGCATCAAAGCAGAAGCTATCTCCATCTGATTTTTCATCAAAGCTTTTAAATAGACCCAGCAAGTGAGCATCCATCCTCCCCATTACCATCAGGTCAATACTATTATCCAGGTAAAACCTCCACATATAAGTAAGTGCGAGTATGAGTAAGTAAAGTGCTGCATGCGCAAATAGCTCCGTGTAACATAACATAATTAATGCATTCATATTAAATGTCATGTAAGTCTAAAATCTAAATCTAAATGTTAAATGTTATTGGGGAAACTAAGGATTTAGCTAATATACAGGCAGCCAGATTTTGTAACTGTTTCGTAACAAGCTGTCACATCATTTGCTAAGTTTGGTTTTCATGTCTGGTGTAGCCTTACTATTGTAAAATTTAAAAAAAATTCAGCGGCGTAACGTAGTTACAATAAGCCCTCAAGTGCATGTTAGTTACTAGTAGCTAAGCACACACATACACACATATTATGTGAATATTTATTTTAAAAACATGTTGAATTTTACTGTCAAATGAGTGACTCTGGATAATATACCGGGGGAGAGGTCTTCTCTGTTTGAAAGACTGCTTGATTGGGTTGCAGATGTGCTCAGTCTTAGATTTTGCGCCTAAACTGCTACTTATTGCGTCACGATCAAATGGAGATTGAAAAACATATGTATTACCCTGACAAAAATGACAAAAAGACCCAACGAAATAAAAAATTATAGCAACATATCATGGCTGTAAGAATATCCATTTCATTGATTTAATATTATGTTGTTGTTTTTTTGTAAACAGAGGTGTGTTTCCAATCTGATCTGAATCTGTCACTTTATGGCCCCGAGTGCAACCACCCTGTCTGCACCGTCTATATTCATATTTATACCCCTGTTTTTATTTGTTAGCACCTTCTCCATAAAAAACAAGCTAATGTTAGCCCAGTGAAAGTAATTGCTGCTTGGTAACGTCGCTGGAAACAAGACGTGATTTGTTTTTGCAGTTGACAGTATCTGACATTCTTGTTGCTTCAGATAGACGTCTTCACTAAGTCAATCATCATCATCAATCAACAATCATTGCTATAAATGTGGCACAAAGTGACCGAAACAAATTCACCACACTTTTTTTTTTTTTTTTAAATCATCTGGAGCTAAATGTGGTAAATGTTGCTGTTAAGTTGAGCGTGCGCTACTTTACAAATGGCACCCCATAGGCATCCACCTCTCCTAGCTCATTTTCATATACACAGCCTGGTCAATAATCTCATCATCTCCTTCATTACGGGCCTCGACCAGACAAATGCCAATCAATGGCTCATACAGCAGCCTGATGGCAGAGCTTGAGAGGGGTCAGCGTGGACTGTGAACCTCTTGTATGTAGGGAATGAGATGGCTTGTGCAGATTGGTTTGAATTACAAAACAATACCGGGTAGGTTAATGCAGCTGAATTGTTATGAATCAGTTTTGGGATCAAATTGAAATGCTAAAAGAAAGAAATGACTCCGCAAGTCTTGAGACTTAACAGAGAAATCATTCACGTTAGAAGTCAACCTGTTCAGAGTGTAGTTTTTAGTCTGAGTGGCCAAACCACTCAGAAAAAGGAAACCACAGGAGTATGTTTTGCAGCCAAATAAAAACCTCCGCTATAATTGGAGTGAATGCATTATTAGAAGGTGGAACATGCTGTATGTAGTGACATTCTATGCCAGGTGATCCGGCAAGGTCCATTTTTTATGGGAACAATTAAGTGAGGCAAAAAAAAAACAAACAAAAAAAAAAAATCATAAGAGAATATAATTCTACTGAGCCTGCCAAAGTTCTGGTGAACGCGATTTTGAAGTGTGAGCACCGGTGCCAAGTGACTGACTCTTAAATCGATAATGACGCACACAATTTGGGATAAAAGACTAAGATAGAGCTTTTAGAGAAGGCGGGTTTTTGGCTGCAGTCATAAACATTTTATGCTTGCTGAAAAATAGATGGTCAGAATTGAATTGGACAAAAAACAGACACATCTAGGATTACTTGAGAATGCATTTTAGTAGGCATTAAGGAACAATTTACAACATCATTACGTTGGATTTTCGCGTTTCACTGTAATAGTAGGGGTGCCTGCCAGATGTTTTCGCTTCACTGTGTTGGCATTCTGAGTCATACTATGTCATCCCTGGATCTTTGAACCGTTGCTCATAGAATAGTTTTCTACCATAGGAAAAGTTACACTAAAAACTATACTGTAGTGTGAGTCTAGTCTCTTCAGAGCCTTTTATTAAGTAGATTCTGCACTTGGGGCTTGGTTGAAATATTTAAGCCTCCCCCAGGGTGCATTACGAAATTAACTACTGGGAGCTGGTGACCCACTCTAAAGCCCCTCCGTGTAAATCTACAAGGAAGAGCCCATCCTGCAGTTGACCCTACTGACACTCCATAAAGACCCCATAAACAGACTGCTGGCCATGCTGTTTTTGCCCGGCTGCGACCACCAGTAAAGTAGAAGGTCATGTTTTCTCAAGCTGCGCCGGTTAAGGTGAATTAAGTTGCTTATGAATATGGAAGAGGAGCAAATTCCCTGGTTCAGCAATTAAGTAAATTGCTATGTTGTTCTAATGGTTAGTGTGCCCAGTGCATTTATCCCTCAGCATGTCCGTGGGAACTATTTTTATTGGCTTATAGAGCAGGGTTACTCGACATAAGCTTCGATCCTAATTGCAAAGGACGGTGTTCTCAAGGAATTGCAGGAAAAAAAAAAATAGAACTTGATTTTTTTTTAAAACAAGGGAAATAATGAGATCAAATTGTGGCAGGATGGGTGAAAGAGCAGGCTGAAAAGTTGACAGGCTTACCATGATGCTCTTGTGGAATAAGACCACGGGTATTTTATTTTTCAACATAGTTCCGCTTGTGGCTCACACACTTCCTCCTTCATAGTCAGCCTATGAACTGTTCAGCCTGCCCTTTGTCTCGTTGTGAATCTTTGGTCTGAACTGGGCTTAAGATAAATCTGAATGTTAAAAAAAGACCTAAATATCTGAATATTACCTTCTAAATCTTAAAGGTTAAATATGTAAGATTTGCATGATCCGCTTGTGTGATTACATGAAGTTTGTGTTACAGTCTGTATTGTGCTTGCTTGCTGGTGTTAGCCGACTGTATTTCTTAAGCTTAGCAAGTGCTACACACTTTTGGAGCTGAAGAGCAGAAGAGAGCAGAAGAGAAGCACTGAAGAGCTCGTGAGCAAGTGTAAAGATTTCCACAGAAAAACTGACCCAAGTCCTCAATAGGAATCAATGTCCAGGCAGTTGTCATGGATGTAGACAGTTGTTGACTGAGAAATGGAGTTAGCTGACATCAGCGAACGACCCGCTTCCAGAACAAAACAGATGCCGACACAAACGCCCCCTAAGAACATGAACACGTGCAGATCTTACATATTGACCATTTGACAGTACCAGTACATCAGGTAATTCAATATCTGAAATGTTCAACACATATGTTGTCCACTGCTTAGCCCAGTGGCTCTAACATCTCCAGTGAGCATGCTGCCAAATGGTTGTACAGGAAAAAGTGCGACCTTGCCGGGGCCCCACTCTGTGCATGTGCGCGCGTGGATGTGCGCGTTTGTGTGTAGGAGCTATTGTTTGCTTTGCTAGGGCAGTTGTTTAGTAGCGGGCATATAGAGCTGCAGCAGCGCGCTGTGACACTTTGATGAATCGATGGTCACTATGCTGTACTCTAGCAGGACAGCAACCCCTCAGAGCAGAGGAAGGAGACAAGCTGAGACCAAAGGAGGACAGAGAGAAAGGCGAACTCAGACACAGAGCAGTCTGACTGACTGACTGACTAAATGTATGGATGTAGAAAATAGATTTGGAAGATGTGATGCGAGGCATAATAGAAGCAGAGGTGAGACGAGGGGCAAACTGGGCAAAGACAAAAATTGCAGTGGAAAAGCAAAGTGGAAGGAATGAAATGAAATGCAAGCGAGAGTGTGTCAAAAGGTCGATGACAAAAAGAGAAACGGCCAATAGGAGTAAATGGGTTGGAAAGAGGAAGAAGACTACAATATTTGGGGAAGAGGCTTTTTACCTATTTTCTGCATCTCGTTGCCCTTCCGCAGTGAGGTCACAGACAACCACAGTGACATTCACAGCAAGATAGTGCTTAATCTGCAGTGTTAGCGAATCCTGCAGGTGTATTTGGAAGGATATTTCAGCAGTGTGCATTCGTGGCTGTATATGTTTATGTGAGTGACAATGCACACTGTAAGGTGGGAGTATTTATTATCCTGCAGTCTCTGTTGTAGGTTGTTGAGGTGCCAGAACTTGAGTGGGTGGTCCTGCCCATCTGGAACACTTGGGTCCAGTGCATCCTGGGTCACAAAAGGCCCACCCAACCAGCGTGGTTCACAGGTTGTGTTCTGTATGGTACACTGGACATAACATACTGAATACATTATATACAAAGATACATGCGATCTAATATAGACACTGCAGTGTGCCATATGTCAAAATTAACTTGTACTACATGACCACCAGGCTTGTAAGATCACCATGGAAACAATTACTTGGCAGTTTATGCTAGCTTTATTTTTACATAAATGTACAAAATCTACGTGTAATCATTTGCTAGATAAGAGACTGGTACTATTAAAAGAATATTTTTTTTTTATCAAAAAGGCTTTTTAAAAATCATTTTTCACCTGTTTAACGCTGTATTTTTCCCAAGTTTTGGATTGTTGTATTTTAAGAAGATGACTATTGTATTGTGGGATGCAACACATCATGCAGATAGCTGAAAAGAAATACTGGGAAGTTTGTGTAGTATATCATCCGGGTATCTTTGGCATTTTGCTCATTTTCAAGTTTTTCACATACCATTTACTGCATACTTCTTTTGGTCAGAATAAATATGCCAGTAGTAGATAGTGTGCCTTTTCAAACACAGTCTCTCCGTCCACCCTGCCTCCATGTGTGACTGCTTCTTGCCTTTGTTTGGCACTTGTGTTGTTTTGTTTCTCCACCTTACAACATCCACACCCACGTCCACATACCCACAGTTACTCTACTGATGCCATTGGCTAACACACTCCATGTGCCCAATCTTTTAGATTATTTCCTTTGTTGAGTAAACATTCTTACTTTGCTGGCATTTTTGCATGTCCATTCCTGGTTTTGTCATGGCCTATCAGCAGGGTTATGGCAACACACGTCAGTGCATAGAGGTATCTGTTGTCTGCACATGCATGAGTGTAATCCCTATACCCCAGGGGGGTATAGTGTCATATTTCCACATGTAACTTCACTGCTGAGATACAATTACACTGAATGCTAAATTTCCTCCCACTGAGTGTCAATTCTCAAAGGGGGGAAATTTCATCTTTTGCAAGGGTAATTCCAACATCATATTGACATAAAACCATAAAGACCCAAACAATACTATCAGTACAACTGCAAATCTCCTGTCTGGATTCCATCCTATTTCTGTTTCTTTATCCCTTCCTGCTTCTTTTGCAGAAACTGCCTCCTCATCTATGAGGCTTGCCTTTGGACAAAAGACAAAGATGGAGAGACCATCCTGTTCTGCCAGTCAGTAATAGAAATGTTTCTAATGTTGTGCACAGTGAATACAACTCAACAGAGTGATGTCTAAGAAAGTTCCTTTAAAATGGCGATATTATGGTAGCACAGCATGGCTTTAATATTGCCAGTAAATGTAATGTTTGCAGCTATAATGAATGAAATAAATTGGAATGACAAACAGAACTTTCAATACAGTTGTTGTTATTGCAGAAGTGTAACATAAACCAGCTTATCTAAGAACATAAGAGCCATATACTCAATCATTACACAGAGAAAATGCATGTTTGCCATTAAATGGAGTTCAGCTTTTTCTTTATTCTCCAGGGCACAATAATGCTGCCACATATGTGGTCTATCACAAGCTATATCCACACACAATAACCTCCCTATGGAGAAAACACAGAATAATTTTCAGCTAAAGAAGTCCATCCCATAGGGTTTATTATATAACAAAGATATCCACTATCACATATATCTTACCCCATGAGTAAACTTCAAACAACAAAATGTATTTTTTTGTCTGTGTATGCCAATAACTACCTCCCTGGTGGGAAGATAAACCCTTCCGCCCCATAGATCCTCTCAGCACCACTGTTTGTCTCTTGACGTGTCAGCGCATATGCACGACTTGACCGCATCATATCTGAATTAACCTCTAGATGGCCGCCATTAAAATGGAAATGGGCGAGCTCAGCAATCCCTCTCGCCTCCATACATTAGCCTAATGTCTGGGCCAGGACGTCACTGTCTGCCATTACGGGAAAGCTAAATGCTGTGGAAGGCTCTAGCGATAGGTCTGCTCCCACTTAGTCCTCCGCCCAAAGGTTGTTTCCACTGGGCTTAATGGGAGATGTTGTTTTGTTAAAAGGGCAGAAAAATGGAGCTTGAATTGATATTATGGTGCACATTGTGAGCTTGGAATAGCTTCCTGCTGCATGACTGTGGGAAGTAAAACAGTTATCTGTGTAAGCACACCCAGAGATGATACTCACAAACACATAGATAAATGCATTAGCTCAAAAACACTTTCAGCTGTAATGTAGAGAACATGGGCGGCTAGCATGCTGACAACCCAGTCGCCAGAATCAAATGTTGCTCGTGTACATTTCTGCAAACCATAATTTCAGTTAGATTCATATCTACTTATTTCTATCGTGTATGTCAGTGTTGTAGTGTTTTAACTGCTCATGGCATTTTCAGCTGTGTTGCTCAGAAATTACATTTATATGTAACTACTTAACTCGTTTTTTTTATGGTTACGTTTATGCATAAATTATATTCAAATGTAAATGGAAACTTTGTGGTTAGGTTAATGCACTGACAGCACTAGGTTAGGATAAGGAAAAAGACATGCATGATATGCTCAATTTTACAATATTACAATAAATAAACAAACCAACCTCACAGTTGCCACCAAATTGAAATGTATTAATCTGAAGGTAGCTGACGGCTAGCTCGGGCTTCAACTAACTGGCCAAATGGTGTGCAAACATGACCCATGTATCCAGGGCTCCATCCGATAAGTCAAATGTTTGCATACGGAGTATGAATGCATTGTGCGTAAACAAAATGTTTTTTCTTATTTAACATAATTCAGGCAGTTTTTTGTGATGTGTTTACTGGGCATGATCATATACACTTTATTGGTAAGCACTAAAAGGGAAAGATACCAGGCTTCGTTTAATACAGAAAAAGGTCTGTGCTCTTATTGCTTAAACCTAAAAACCTATAGATGTCCTATATAAGTCCTCGATTCTGTATATCTGCCATCTACTCCCCGACCACCTGCTGCCTATTGAGGAAAAGCAAAAACACTATATGGTTGATATACGCACATCGAGACATGCCGGTATGAAACATATTTTTGGTTCAGAAATGTTGAAATGAAACAGGATATCAGTGGTTTGTACAACCACGTACAAAAACGTACAATGGCAAAAAAAATTTTCTGGTGGGTTGTGACAACCCTGATGCCTCCGATGCGGAGTAGTCCCAGATGTGACATTCGCATCTCAGGCTCTGGCATTTCTTTGTAGCATTCAAAGATCTGTTGACGCCCATGGCAACACATAGTTAATGCAGACACAAACGCACAAACATGTAAAAACACATTGTCACAGCAACATAGCTAAAGGGTGAAACATGTGGGGTAAGAAAAACAACACCCACATGCAAAGATGTAGCCAATGATTAAAGCACCCGAGAAAGTGGCTGCATACTAATGTATAGAAGAAGGGAACATAAAAACACACAAAAATGCCCACTTGCATGAGTGCATGCACACATTCCTGCCTGTTATCAGGGCTCGCAAAAGAGGCACAATGGTGCATGTGTTCTCTCAGACAGAGAGGAAGAGAAGGGGGGGGGGGCAGGCAGTTCCTTCCAGCTGGGTCATATTTAACCAGCAGTATTATCATGCCAGCCAAAAAAGGACCTGCAGCCCAGCCACCCACCCAAAAAAACACCCACACACTCTTTCACACAATTTCACAGAACCATCATTCGATCTACACAAGATTCCACCGAGATATCATTGTGTGTCTTGTTTATTGTGCTATTTCCCTTCATCCCTCTACTTCTTATCAACACCTTTAAAAAAAATACCCCAATGTGAAATTGGTGCTACTGCGAACTGCAGTGCTCCTCAACAACCCACTCACCGAGGCTTCAAGGTGATCAATAGAAAACAACCCATTCAGAGTCAAAGGTGTGTTACAGTTGATGTTCTTTCCTTTCAAAAAGACCCCCGTCTTTGTGGGGGAGTTTATTCATCTCTGATACAAATGTTCCTCCCACATGAAACAGTGAGGATTGGAAGCCTGGAGATATGCATATGTGTGCGTTTGTTAGTGTTTGTATATTTGTGTGTCTTCATCTATACAACGATGAACAAAAGAGGGGGAAAAAAAAGAGAAAAACAGAGGAGGGAGGTGCATTTCACAGCTTCATTCACTGCTTCTGTCACAGAAGCTACATATGAAGACAAATTCCCTTTCCTCTATTATTTATTATTGCTTGAGTCCGCCTTAACACTTAATCTCACATACAGTATACTCACCCCCGCAGTCATGCCCATACAGTACTCTTGAATACACAAACATTCCAATTCACACTCATGCACACACAGGCTGCAAAACAGCCTCCAATAATTTTTCACTTTCAGCCTTCATGGCACTTATGAGAAAAAGCACAATTATGTGTGACACTAATGTGTGAAACAGTGAAAGTCAATTACCACCTAATTTTCATTCTCCTCGCATGTGACAGCTAGGCTCTTTGAGTTATGTTAGACCCAACCCACAGTATGCTGAAGACCCTTTTTTTGCATTTGCACTTAAAAGCCAACAGAAATTAATAAAGACTGCACTCTCCAGACCAATCAACAGCACGAACAGTGGGTGTGTTAAGCTAATTACAGATGTTTTAAATGCATCCGATGATCATCCAAGTGTGCTCATCTCCCTGTGTGCGTTGATTCAAGTATTTATTCCGTGATTGAGACATATATCTGTTTCCACCTCACATGCGGGGACTTTTGGGCCCGTTTGGGGATGAAATGCAGGTCCCTATAACGTAAATCATATGCATTTGAGGGTTAAGAGTTGTTTTAAGGTTAGGTTATAGATTACGATTAGGTTCAGGTAAGGGTTAGACATGTTGTGGTTGGGATATGACTTCAGGGCAGGGATAGCCAACATTACACAGTGCCTGCGAGCGCCTGTTAAATAATAAAAAAAGCACGAGTCATTGTAGAATTTAGGCTAAAAATAGACAAAATTATCTCTTTTTTTTCAATAACATTTGTATTACCGTAGAAAATAACTAGCTAAAGGCTGCATAAAACATTTTAAAACATGAACTTATTGTTTTTGTGGTTTTGAGTACAATTCTGGGGAGCTGTCACTACATCCATGTTTATATACAGTCTATGTTCACAACAGTTAAAGAAAAGACATGTATGCACCCATTTGTGGTGCGATTCTGGCGACAACACGTGTAGAGACAGAGAAATCATTAAACCAACATGTTTAAATATGTATATGTATATAAATACACACGTGTTTTGTTATGTTTCATTTGGTAAACACTATTAATATTGATTGTGATGGTTATCACAGTAACAAACATAGACGGTCTCCTCATATGTTGCTTATTAAATGCATAATATTTATTATTTAAAGTTAAACTGCACACATACTATTATATTTATATTTTATATTATTATAGGAATGGGCTATTATATCAAAGAAGTAGCCCCCCCATAATGCTCTTTACTCTTCAGGTAGCTTTTAGTGTCAAAATGGTTGATGACCTCTGCTCCGGGAAATAAATGCCAATATAATATCCCCTAAACACTTGGAAACCCAACTGTGTGCGTGTGAGTGAGGTAGGGGGTGGGGTATATGTGAACATCTGAGCCTCTCTGAACAGTGTATATTAAATTCGAAGGTCAGGTCGCGACCGCCCAGCAGGACTAATCCATCCATCAGCATGAGATGGATCAGTGGCAGATGATCATCCTCACTTTGACTAACTGTAGTACGCTTTAACCTTTCAACTCAGACCCTAACTGTCCTCAAGAGAGCTCAAGTGTCAACTGAAGTCCTCGGATACAATTAATGGGCTTCATGCATTACTCTTAGGGAGGGATGTGGATTTATTTCACATTTGTAATGCACATAATGCTGCATTGCCACACTGCTTAGGTCAGTGGGTCAGCGGTGATAGATTTGATGCTAAATTTTAAGACAAGACATTGTTCTGACAGTTTTTGGAATGTCTAATTTGGCTTCTTCTTTTCTAACATGACTACATGTGACATAGGTCCATTTCTGCGTAATAGACACTTTCTACTCATTTTCGCTCATTAGAAATTTAAGTCGTCTGTGTCAACAAGACATGTAACATTAACCAACAGGCAACTACTGTAACCTTAGGTTAAACTGGGCGACTGAATGTAACAGACACACTTAGGACAAACTGTTAGAGGCTCTCTAGCCTGGAAATAATGTGGCTACATTCTACATGTCTGGAGCTTGAAATATAAATTTAAAAACGCAAACAAAACTCTTCACACTGTAACAATAACGTAACAGAAAGAAGCCAGATATTCTTAAATATAACCAAACTGTTGTATCAGCCAAAATAAAAAAATAAAAGTCTCTGAAAAATTTTACTTAAAAATATGCAAGTTGTGCTTCTTACAAGCAAAAAAAAGAAGACTTAATATTGTAAAATTGATTAGTTGTGTAAATGGTCTCACTTGTAAAAGACAAAAAACAATTGTGGT
>JAPQRN010000003.1:11792602-11811446 GCA_037367275.1 Coranthus polyacanthus
GGTGTGTTTACCAAATGCAAATGAGAAAGTTAGGATGACTGGTGGTCTCTGCTTCACACTAGGGTTTGTGACATCAATTCATCGACGCTTTTTTATCAAGCTCACCCCTGAACACTGGCAGATTATGATGCATTTTGAGGAAGTCTTATACTGACGTAAACTATAAAGTGACATTTTAACAACATAGACAATGAAACTGGCCGGTTTTAAAAAGGGATCTGGCGGAAATGTGTTGAAAAGGTTAGATTACTCAATGGCAACCTTTAAACCCTCTGCCTGCTGCAAATAAAATATTATTTTACACAGCCTTCTCCATATTCATGCTCCTGTTTGTGCTAAAATGAGCAAACTTTGCTTGTAAATCTCTCATCAGTTTACTGACATTGTAATTTATAAAGACATCAGCCTGTCAAATTCTTAGCTTTGCCAAAAATAGGTCGCAAACTGAATGTCACCCATATGATTTACTGATCCAAGTAGATAGGTTGCCACTCTGCTGGGGTTTTTAATAATTGGGAAGTTGCATATTTTTTAGTATTTAGCTTGTTACATGTGCCTGAATTGGCTGCAGTTACTCTCTCATGATCAGAAGAGAATTTCATGAGCTGTTAATTATTTGAGGGGATGTAACCAGTGACAAAAAAAAAGCATCTTAAAGAACAAACACCTTAGTTAAATCACAGATACCCCTTTTCCACTGAAGCAGTTCCAAGGCCAGTTGTTTATTTTATATATATATATATATATATATATATTTTTTTTGTTTTTGTTTTTGTGTTTCATCAGCCAAAGACCCAACTCTCGGCCAGCAAAACTGATTCCAAAGTGGCGTCAACACTTTGCTGGTCTATAACCAAGAATCTCGTACAGAAGGTGCTCAGGGCAGTGTTGTTATGACCAACAAGGGCGACTAAAACTTTGTGACCGCTATTTAAAACAGAGCTACAGTCTAGTCAGATTAATCCAAAAATAGAAGAAACAAGACATGCAATCGAAGCAGCAGGGACCCACAGAGGAGACCCACTGCCTCCTTGCACTGTAACATAACTTCACATACCATATATTTAAAAAGGACTTTCTGTGATAAGACTGTTCTCAGCAGAGAGCTGCAGAGGCACGGTGGCCGGCCTGCTAGTTGCTAGCTAACTGCTAATGGGAGTAGAACAATACAGATGTGTATAGTGATGTTATGTTGTGGCTTTAAGGTGGCTCCCCAACCTGTAGAAAACCAAACTGGTTCTTGCACCAACTCCGAACCACCAATAGCACCAGGTTTGTGTTTGTGGAAACTGGGTAAGAGTGGTACTAAAGGACCTAGTTTGCTCTATCTCTTTGAATATTACTGTCTCCATAATATCAGTCTAAACATGACTTTTTTATTGTATATTTAATCTTTTATTTTTTTTAACCCTTTCCTTTCACAGTTGGGTGTATTGTCACTCCGAACGTTCCCTTCAGAGCTCCGTTCCATCAGGGAGCTGGTCTGAGGGGTCCGAGAGAACGTCAACAACACTCCTCAAAGCATTTCGTCAGACCTGGCTACACTCCCAACTATATGGTGAATATTTAATAGCCGCATGTTGCCACTGTACTATATGGTATCTGTGTTGACAAAGTCTGCATCTGAATAATTAAAAGGGCTACCTCTCGTTGATTATATGAAGTACATTTAATAGCTTACTGATGATATGCATTCTTAACAAAGCTCAGAGTTCAGATCTGAAAACAGGAACCAAGGGGGAGATTTGCTTTGAAGTGGATATTACATTTTCAGTGACCTGCAGCATCGCAGCACTACTTATCCTGTATTATTGCTTAGTTAAACACCATTCAGCTGATCAGAGGCTCACTCAAATATCTGCTAAAGCCAGCTCTCAGTCCAAAGCTGCTGATGCTGCACAGGAAAAGACTTATGCCACTTTTACTAGATTTGTAAACACTTCCATTGTTCCTATAGAGCTTCTTAACCTTTTCGTGTCTCAGTGGCATTGTGACAGGACATACTGACGAATGACGTGTCCGTTTCTTGGTTTGTTAGTGATCGTGATCAAAAAAAAAAAAAAAAAATCTTAAAACTAAGGGTTAGCCTGGATAAAGCTAAGTCATGACCTTTTCAAAGCACCGTCAGTCCACACTGTACTCGGCCAGCTTTGTAAATTAGCAACAACAAACCGACTCGGAAATTGAATGCTTTTAATTTGTTCTCGATGGAAGAAAAACACTTCTTGTGTGTGAGATTGCTAAACTTCAGTTAAACATTTTTGTCTGATATTAAATTAAAGTGAATTTGTTTAAAGACAGACAGATTAGAAAAATTCCTTTCCCCTCAATAACAAAAGTCTATTTTCTGATTACTTTGTTACCAACAGCTGGCAGTCCCTCCGGTTGCTAGGATACAGAGGTTTGACTTAAACAGGCGAAGCAGGCCTTTCAGGGTCCATTTATCAGCGAGATAGTGCCACATTAAAAAACCTCTTAGCCAACCATAATGAGCAGTCAGGACAGTGATATAATTGTGTTCTACTGACTTGTTCTCAATCATACCTGAAAAGCAGTCAAATGTTGGGGATTTAATTTTGCTGAAAAAATATCTTTAAATGTAGTTTATAAAAAAAAAAAAGAAAAAAAAGTCTTTGTAGCAGCGAGACATGAGCAAAACCTAATTGGAACATTTGTGATCATGTTTCTCATTGCAGCGCATTTTTGGCCATTGCGAGTAGTGAGACTCAACGGCAAAGTCGCTGGGTGGATATGGTTGAAACATTTGAACGTTCTGTACCGCTGCCACCTATTGCTTTGTAAAGCATCCAGTCATCCAGATTATGTATTTTTAAAATCACTGCCATGACCATCTCCTTCACACCTCCTTCATCTGAGGCGTTTGTGGCTTAGGCCATGAAGTGGCGCTCAGTTACCCAAGTGAAATGACACACATTTAAAAAAAAAAAAACAAAACATTTATCCACTGATGGTATTTGTTTAAAAATATTCAAACACATGAAAGGATGAAAGAGTTAAAAGATCTTAACCCATGCTTTTTTTTGCATGTTTTTTTTTATTTAATTTTTTATTTCCTAGTATACGAACTCGATGTCGATTTGTTACCACAGAATTATAGCCATCATTGGTATATTACCAGATTTACTGTATTCTGAAAATATTTCAGAAATTGTGAAAAATCATACTGATATGTTTTTCTTTTAAATATATAATACAGCAACAACAGTGAATGTTCATAATTATTGATTATTTCATTTCATAAACATTGAAACTTCATAATCTCATCATACTTTAAAAAAATAAAAAATCAGATTTATGGAATATATTAGTGAACAAGGCTAATACATAGTTCACTACATTTACCATGAAAGGACAAACAAACACAGTACAGCATGTTTTTGAATGAATTTTTGTTGTTGCTGTTGTTCCGTAAGACCTCTGAAACTATAATGTTGAAGAAAATCTGCTTATCTTTGGAAAGTCCTGATGTCCGCTGGAGTGACTTTTTTGCTGCTAACTTCGTGTAAAGGAGGTGAACTGAAAAGACGAAGTATTTAAAAACACAGCTACTACTCTGGTGGCGCATTTCTTTTTAGCATAACGCACCGTCACCGCGTGGTAGACGTGGCTCGATCGGGTTGGAGTGGAGTTCAACGCATTTTTAATAAGACGTAGCGACCGGCTGAGCAGGACATTAAAGGGTTAAAAAGGTTCTCTCAGTTGATTCAGTGGGGATCTTTTAGTGTCAGGTAAGCAGGATATTTTCTCCTCCTCGTTGAAACAGAACATCTCTATTCTTCCCTGTTTCTCACTTTCTCCTCGCTCTGCCCTTTCTGTCCCTTACCTATTTAAATTTAGGTGCACTTTTTATTTATTTATTTATTTTTTATCATGTGTGGCGGTGACAGCGACAGCAAGGCTTACTGCACTCTGAGGTTTGCCCCTTTGGCCCCGGCTCTTCCAATCCAGCAGCATAATTACTGAAGCTGCAATGCACATTCCCCCTGGGTGGAAGTGGCAATATGGGGGTCTCAAGGTGTCAGCGGAGAAATGAGATGCAAGGAGGCAAGCCTGGGTAAAAAAAAAAAAAAAAAAGAGAGAGAGAGAGAGAGAGAGAGAGAGAGAGAGAGAGAGAGACTGTAAAATGCATGACGGTGATGGAGAGAGACATTATAAAAGTTTTATTTTTGGCACCAAAACAGCTGATGCAGAGATGCGAGTAAATGTTTATAGAGTGTGTGAAAAAGTTATGAGAACTATTTCAGACAGTGGCACATTTTAAAATCTCTGCCTCCATCTTTGTTTCATCCCCTCACGCACGGCGGCGCACGTGGCGTCTACCCGTCCCTGTTCTGGTGCTGACCATAACCTAAATATTCTTGCTCTTAAAATTTATCGGGAAAGAGGGGAGGAAAAAAAAAGGAATAAATCTGAAAAAAAAAAAAGAGAAGCTGAAGAGCTTTCAGTTTGTATCAAGGTTAGGACTATAGATCAGAACGTGCTATGAATGGGTGCTAGTAACAGTTTGGTTTCTATTTTAAAACGCCAAGACCTCTCGGATAGAGCCAAAAATTTCAAGTCGCACAATGCCGAGTGCTTCATCCTTCCTGTTTTCACTTATCCACCCTAAGAATTGTTTAGCATTGATTTAAACCACTCCTGTCTCAGTAATCAAATCCAAGATATTAGACATTGCATCTGAGAGAGAGCAATTAAGTGAAGCTCCTTTTATTGTGTTGGGGAGTTGGCATACCTCAGATGGCAGTTGGGTGCCACATCACTGAAACACACAAACACACACGCACAAAAAAAAAAAAAAAAAAAAAAAAAAACAAGCAACAAATTTACAATAAAAAATTTTCCACTCTTGGCAGACGGAGAAAAAGAAGCAAGTGGCCAAATCGTTTGGTTTAGCTGCCTGATCGATGGGCTGTTGCAAATGTAGGATTGTCAGAAACAAGGCACGTTTGGAGGGATGTGAGAGAGAGGAGGTTGGCGGGAATGAGGCCTGTGCGTTTGAGCTCGTGTGCCCTTCAGCTTGCGCGAGTGTGTGTGAGTGGCAGAGACACAGGCCAAAGTTTTCCCTCTTGCATTCTTCTCTCTTCCCCCGGCTAACAAGCCTGTCTGCAAGCTGTTGCTAGGCTACACAGGTCTGTTGTTATTCTCTGGCAGGTGGCCTTTTCCTCCTTCAAGCGTGTGCATGAATGTCTACGTGCGGCGTCAGTGTGTGATTGAGCGGACTGGAGAGAGGCAGAAAGACACAGAAACAGTGTGAAACAAAGATCAAGGCGTGCAATGAGAACTTGACCCTAAGATCCGTAAATGACTCCGATGCTGTGCTTACCCCTTAGCGCCTCGCTGTCTTGTAACTTGTAGCTGCTTTACAGATGCTGTGTTTCTGCATGCGATTTTATGGGTTGGCACAATTGACCTGTTCATGCAGGAAATATATGTGCATAGCAGCTTGAGCAGTGCTTTACACTGCAAAAAAAAAAAAAAAGAAGGAATTTCAAGAAAGGGAAAAAAGAATTGTTCCTGGAAAATTAGCGTTGTCAAGCACGTTTTTCTTTTAAAAAGCTAATCACGTTTTAAGAAAAATATAGCTAATTTTGTCTTGATAAGATATTCCAGCAAATTATGAGCTAGAATGAACCAGTAACAAGCTAAAACAATGGGTTGCATATCATCCCAACAGAGGAACGAGACTCTTTTTTTCCTGTGACGCCACTTGGATAACTTCTCAATCTTCTTCTGTCTTAAATAACAGTGTTTCTGTTGCTTGAAATTAGCCCCTCTTGCTTAACCCTGTCATGCATGGTGTCCACACATGCGGACAGTTCATTTAACTTAACAATAGTAGACATGTAGAAAGGTTTCCACTCAGATCTGTGACCATGTTCTATTCAGAGTGGTCCACTCAGATAAAAAGCAGATCGCACTGCGTCATGTTTGTGTGACCTGTTGTTATATCTGTTGTTTCTGTTCAAAGACGATTTAAATGAGCTCAAACAGACAATAAACAAACATATTAACAACGATCACACCGAATTGCGCATGACTCACACATCCATACACAGACAAATGGTAATAATTTATTTATATAAACAACAAAAGAAAACATAACCTAACCTGATATTATATGATATTTCTTATTATCAGTCGTGGCTTAATAGTCATTTTTACTCCTTTGTTGCATGGTGTCCACACACGTTCACAGTTAAATAACTTTTACATAAAACATGATTTTGTAAGAAGGTAAAATGAATTTCAGTTTTTGAAAAATGCATTTCAGTATTAAAAAATGCGGTTCATTTTTCTCATAATGCCTGCATGAAAGGTTAAATTTCAATTCAAGTTTCAAGGGCCATCATGATCTTTCAGTGGCTAGATTTATTCTAGTTATAAGTAATTTGGCTGAGGAACATTTGCTCACCCCACTGGCAGATGTTTTTGCTAGAATATTTGCCTTATTTCTCGTAGGACTGGCTTTTCAGTTTAGTAACGCTTGCAAGAAAAAGACTTCATAGCCGCTAACGATTATGAAATGGTTGTCCTGTTTCCATGGGCTACGATGCCTAATAATCTCTGAGAAAGATCTATAGATTGGTTTTGAGGTGGACATGAGGGACACAGACATCGTTATAGATCCAATCAATTTGTTTGTTCATAATCAAGAAATCTGATTTCTGCTGCTTTCTTCTCCAGCACCGTTGCTAACCTTTCAGTGTCTTGAGAGAACATTCCTAAAGCTGGCTTTAACCTTCACATAAAACATTTCTCAGCAAGTAAAAGAAATAAAGTAAACTAGAAATGATTTTTTTTGTTGTTTTACAGCAGCAGAGCACAAAATGACCAAAATATATCTTAGGGTGTTTGGGGGGGGGGGGGTTGTTGAACATTACTAATGACTCAAAGATAACTTGCCAAGCGTTGAGGCTTTTGGCTTTCAGAACTCTTCAGTCTGCACTCTTGTTTTGGATCAAACCCCCACCCACGATCTGGCATTTTCAAATGCACAGAGATGGAGGATGGTGCTATGAGTGAGCGCCTGGCATCACAAGACATTTTAGTCTCCAGCTGAAATGCAAATGACAAAGCAGCATTATTATTATTATTGTTATTACTGCACTACTTTGCATCATGATAAATTCTTCTCTGCAATTGTCAACTGGATCTCTGCTCTAATTAGCTAATTTGCTCATCACTGCTGTGACTTTATTATTAATATAATTTACAGCCCATCAAAATATATAACAAACCTTGATTAATAATGGCAAATACTATTATTCAGAATGCCTGAACTTTGAAGGGTTTTCTTTTTAGTGTGTGTTATTGGAGATTTGCGTGGTGATCATTGCTGCGTTAATACAATTATTGTTAATGCTGCACCAAGCAGTGTGGAGTAGGACACGCAAAGTTCTGTGGCCATGTTTCCATGGAATTGTCAAGCAAATTTCGAAGCAAACGTTTCTGTGTAGTGTCGTCAGAAGGTGATGTTACATGTGGTTGTAATAAACAGAGGAGAGGAAGCAGAGATCGCAAACTGGAAAAAAAATAGACCAACCGGCAAAAAAGCTCAAAGACATGTTTTCACGATGTATGAGTATAGCTGAGTTAAATGTTTGTTACATCAGAACTTATTCAGAAAAGCTTTTTTTTTTCTTTTTTTTTATCACCAATTAAGTCAATTAAATGTTTTTGGAGAAAAGCAAAAACCACCTCAAGTGAAGATAAAAGCTTTTCTGCAATACCGAGGACGCTTTTTTAAATTTTGCCGTTACCATCGACCTTTTCTAATGCATTGCATGAAAATGAACCTAAAAATACACTAATGGGAAATGTGGCTACAGGCTCATAATTTGCTGTTTACAAGCATGGAAGTGGTTCCTCTCGGTTCTCATAATGGTTCTTCAAGCATTTGTGATGACACACAGGTTAATGATCTAAGAATCCCGTCTTATTTGTTCTCAAAAAACTCACAAACCAAAGACACACGAGTATTTAAAGCCTCTATGGAATTTTAATGTAATCTCCCCTTTTCAGCTCATCCAGATGGCAATGAGTTCATGGTTATGAAAAAAAAAACCGAGACAGCAGAAGTAGGTGCAGTTTATGTATTCCTTGTAGCCAGTTCGTTTTCAAGATCCCCGAAAGTTCAAAATGTTCAAATCTTATCTGTGGGAATTTAATGTAAGGGATATTTTTCCATCCCAACGATCCCATATTAGAAATGTCACTGTGTAATAGCAACAGCACCAATACTGTCATGTGAATATCAGCTTTATAAGACCTTTAAGCACCATTTCTCCAATATTGCAGCGTAGGTGGGTTTTTTTTTTTTTTTTGTTTTATCTTTATGTTATGGAAACTTTCCAAAGCAATTCATCCAGATTGTTTTCCTTAAAATATTGCTGCATTGCTGCCTCACTTCCATTGTATTTGTGAATTATTACACACAGACAGTTCACTGAACTCATCTCTTTACTAATTCATTCAGTTTGCCAAAGCTAAAGCCGCCCAACCTGGTGAGACTGTTTATCAGGGAAGAAATACCTCAGATCTACTCCTCACTGACAGTTTCTTGGCTTTAAAACTAGTTAAACATCAATTCCTTCTATCTCATCCTCGGGCATATTCTTTGTCCTTTTCTACCTTCCTATCTTGCCATCTTTCAATCACTTGTTCATATTCTTCTAATCACTTGTTTACTCTTCTTTCCTCCTCCAGCATTTCGGAGGCCAAGCACATCGAGCCAGCGGTCCTCCAGGATTCATATGTCCCCGTTTTCCCTTCCAACAGGTGAGGCCGCTAACAATCTCATTTGCTTCTGTCCCTGAAGTTTCAAGCCAGTTCTAATCTGCGTCGCTGAATGAGCCTTTGCAGCTGCGACTCCGCTCCGCATTGATTCTTATTTGATTTCATGAAAATGTCCGTTTGTATTACATATAAACGTGCTGCCGTTGTGTGATAAATGTTCCTCAGCAGAGATTAAACAGTCCTCTGCGAGAATGATGCTAAATATAAGTAACATAAGATTGGAAAATGCCGTACACGTGTGACTCAGGATTGGGTGTATTATCCATGTGTCAGCACGGATGCATGGGTTTGCGCATGTGCTGGTGTGTTTGTTGCGTTCTGAATGCACATACGGGCACGTGCATGTGTGTGCGTTTGTGTGTAAAAACTTGCCTCATGCTATATAACTGCATATGGGGAAAAAGGGTATTATTTGTCCGGGTGTCACTCCTGATGGATGCCCCTCATAAGACAGGCACAATCAAGGATCATCCCTCATCTCTCCTCCCACTCCTTACCCTTCCTCTCCACTATATTTTATTCCCTTTGCCCACCACTTCCTTTTTCCTTCTTTTTGTTGGCATCAGTAGCTAGCGGTGTCATTGCGAATTTCATGCTGCCACATGTTGTGTCTGTTCTGTCCTAATTGAGAAGGAGGCAGGTTGTCTTTAGTAATAAATCCTATAAGCATCACAAGCGGCGCAAAATGGCCAAGTTATGCTCTAATATCTTATTTTCATAGTTTAACATTTTTGATGCATTCTGCGAGGGTAAAGAGGTTCTTTAAGGCCACATCATTGCTGTTTTTGAAGACTTTTGTTACACCTCGCACACTTTGTTATATCCTTGGAGTGTCACGTTGTGGATGCAGGCCATTTAAGGGGTGTTTCCAAGTGAAACAGGCCTGAAGTTACATTTGGAGGGGCAAATGCTGTCAGAAGACGGAGTTATGCTTCTACAGAGATACGCATGAACTTCTCCGCACACCTTTGAAGGAACCTTTCACAGAGGAGCCACTTCCCAAGTTTCAACAACACACTGTGGGGATCTGCATGCCAGTGTGGGGAGAAGAAAATTAAAAATGGAAAGAAACCCGGAGCAACTAGAAGACCAGCTATTACCTAGTTTACTTCATGAATGATTGATTGTGGTGGTTTCACAGTGGTTACACTGTCACCTGGGGGAAATTCATTTCTGTATTCTAGAGGAGGCTGGCTCATAGAGGCAGAGGAGGAACAACCTCTATATTTGAGAGGCCACAGAGAGATTAAAATATAAAACATAGTAACTGGTTTAACTAAACTATGAACAAATTTCATCTCTTAGGACC
Organism: Coranthus polyacanthus; assembly: GCA_037367275.1. NCBI lineage: Eukaryota > Metazoa > Chordata > Actinopteri > Kurtiformes > Apogonidae > Coranthus > Coranthus polyacanthus. The sequence continues at coordinate 11,802,729 of JAPQRN010000003.1, forward strand.
AACTGACCCATGTTCAACTGCTGTTGACATGGAACCCTTCTCCACTTCGGCCTTCAAAGTTCTTGTTTGAGCCCTGTGATGAACTGGCCAGTTTGTACCTCGCCATCGCTCAATGTCGGTTAGGCTCCACCTCCCCCCCGGTGACCCTAGAGGATTTGGAAAAAAATCTATTACTGAAATTCTGATCAAAATGTGGCAGCAGGGGAAGGGAAAGGGCAGTCTGTGTGAAGTGGTGGTGAACAGAGCGGAGGACAAGCTCCTGTCGGCCTCCTTTTTTTTTTTTTTGATCAATTTAATGGCTTTTTTTCATGCATCTGACGACCAAAAATGTAAAATGATGTTTCAACGAGAGACCAATACCAATCAAGAACCAGAATACATTCCAGATGACATGACTTTGGTGCGATGATAATTTACAAGTTTCATCTTCATTTCTCTCCTGCTGTATTACTCAGTCTTCCTCAGAGGCTGCTGGCAATGCTCGTCTTTCCTCAGATGCGATGGACTCAATGGGATGATGCAACGGGTCACAAATACTAGCTGCGAACGTGTTTCATTCCATCCTCTCCTGCTACCGCCACGGACAACGATATTCATCACCGGCAAACGTGTGCAGGCGATCCCGTCACTAATTGACGCCCTCGGGGGTCGAGCGTCTGCACTCTCGTTTCCGTAATAAACTTCACATCTTTCGCTGTGTTCAGCCCATCTAGGTTTCGGCCTATGGTACCTACGAACATTCCAGTTGCAATCACGAGTAGACCTCATAAAAGTTACAAATTAGCTCACTCAGCTTTACATTCCTCTGTCACCAATAAATTTAATCAAGTCCCTCTGCATCCTCTGTCAACCCCCGCTCTTATTCGTAACCCAGCAAATTTTAGTCTTTTAAATGTCACATTCCTAAATAACACGTCCTTTTTATGTCAAGATTTTATTACTTTTAATAACGTAGACTTTTTTTTTTTATCATCACAGGGACATGGTTATCGAAGGGAGGCTACAGCGCTCTTACTGAGAGCCCCTCCCCCTCCAAATTTACACATCTCCGTAGGGGAAGGGGGGCGGGGGGGTGCTGTTATTTCCAAAAAAAAGATTTTAAATACACTCTTATTTTACACACTACTTTTTCTTCATTCAAATGTCTTAGTTGAACCCAGTGGTAGTTCTTTACAGACAACTCATGCCAAACAATGTTTTACTCCCAGAATTTCCTGACTTATTTTATGTCATTTTGACTGATTGGTTTCAGGTGATTTAGGTGTAAGCGTCTTCTCCCCTCTGTAGTCTTTGGTTACTGATTTTATGGATACCTTGGACTCTTTTAACCTCACTCAGACATCCACACACACCAAAGGTCACGCCCGTGACTTGGTTTCATACAGGGGCGTCAGTCCAGTCAGTCAATTTATGACTAAGGATAACTGTGTGTCTGATCACAAAGCACTTTCATTCAGTGCGGTTTTTATCCTGGCTACCTTTTAATCATAGCACTCCAGTTCATCTGGTTTTTAATTCTACGTCTGCAGGAGAAAGAGATGAAAATGGAACAATACTTTCCAAAAGAGTTATTGACATCAGGCAACAAACAAACCCCCCGACCGAGTCTTGCACGTCAGTAGGGACATTCAAAGTTATTTTAGCCATTTTGACCATGTGCAGTCTTGATTTGATTCCCATTCCCATCTCAAGGGGATTATTGCCATTGTTGGCCCCAGTATTTTATTTATTATTAACAGCTCCTTAGCAGAAGGCATTATTCCATCTGTTTTCCTTGATTCATCTCTTCTTACAAATTTGAGGTCATTTTCGAAACTTTCTTTTTATCAAAGGTTTTAGAAAAAGCTGTTTCTACCCAACCTTCAGCTTTTATTTGTATGTCGAAATAACATCTTTGAGAAGTTTCAGTCTGGTTTTAGTGATGATCTTTTAGCTGTCGACAGGTGGGAGAGCCATTTTAGTTCTTTTAGATCAAAGTGTAGCCTTATCCCGAATATGCAAGCACTTCAAACATTTCTATACAAGTGGTAACATAGCATTCATGACCTTATGCAAAGTCAGTTGTTTTACACACTAAATCAGAGACGAGTAGACCTAAAAAGTCATGTGAGCGAAGTTCATTAGGAGACCGGTTTATTGATCAAGTTGAAACATATCGGTTCTGTTGGGACAGAGCGCTAAAATAGTGTGAATGGCTTGTAAAAGAAACATGACACATACCCATACCCGTGCACATTTGCAGCCCATAAAAAAACATGACCTTACACTAATTACAATGTTGAATCACAGGGAGTGATACTTGTTAACACATAAAAATAAATGATCACACAGTTATAATTGTGACAAGCCCAGAGGAGGTGAAAAAACATTCCGGTGTGATCACAGCCATGTGTCTGGTTCACTCCAATTGTCAGCTTATCCACTAGGAACAAGACAAAATGACATACATATTCTGTCTTCGTCAGTGTGCCTGTGATGTAAAGAAAGCCATTTATTCACAGCAGTTTAAACCCTGGGTTTTATTGTGTCGGACTGCAACTACCGAATGTAATCTTTGAATCAGCCCTTTTCCCGCCGAGCACAGCGTGAATGTGAGTGTATCCGCATGTAGCCTCTTTATCAAAGCCACTGCATGCTGATTGTTTTTCAAATTACAACTCTGCCCAAAAAATGTGCCCAAGCTGTGGTCATTTATATTCATAATTTGTAATTACTGCAAGTTAAAAGACTCCACAGTGGGCTATGTCTTTATTTGCCGTCTGTGAATGCAAGCATGTCTGCTTGTGATGCATCATACATCTAATAAGTGGGTACAAAACTTAGAAAGAACACAAACACTGGCCTCGTTCACCTAGTGTGGTGAACAGCAGTCGCCGGAGGGGCCGATTTCTCTGTTAGCTTCAAACAGATAGTCTAATAGCTGCATAAAGGACACAAGAATCACGCTGTCTCCTTTTTTTCCTTTCCTCTCTTTTTAGTGAGGGAGAAATATGCCTTGTTGTGGTGAAATGAGTAAAGATTTGACTGAGTCGATGAAACCCTTTATTAAAATTTAACAAAGCTTTTTAAACTTACATGGCACTGTTGCGCGGTGGAACCAGGGGAGAGGGAAACCACAAAGAAGTAAATGAGTGGGGAAAAAAGACAGAGAAGAAGGGGACAGATCTTTTTGGAGAGGTTTTCAGTTTTCTGTTGGGGTCTTGAAACTCAGGAGTAGATGGCTGAATGTTTGGCTTCTAAAAGACAGGGGAAGCTATGTAAGGGGTAGAGATGCAAAAGTCCTTCTCGGATCACACCGTTCCTTGATGTCATTATTAACTAGGGGAGAAGGTGACAGTTTTCCTCTTCATGTCTTGACATATTAAATGAGTAAACATGCACCCTGTGGTGCATGGAGGTACTCAGAGAGCAGCAAACCTCAGCATATAGCTGGCGGTAATGTGGAACGCCTCCACGCATCTCTTCAGACAAAGACAGAGAGGAGGAGATGAAGGCACAGGAAAATACAGCGTTGATATAGATGAGGAACAAAAGTGAAGGGGAGGAGGAGTCTGGATGGTTAATGTACTGTTCCAAAACAACTCTGTGTTCATCAGATGCTGTTATTTGTTTTTTCTTAAGCAGAGTGGTTCTGCATTTTGCATTTTAAAAAGTCTTTTTTTTTAATGTTATTATCAACTTATCTCATTTTGTATTCTTTTTTAGCTCCATTTTTCCCTAAAGAGGGTCGAACAGGATACATAAGAGTTTGAATACCAACATCAAGGTGACAAAATACATTTCTTTACACGCTAAACTGCATTCAGGTTAAATTTGATATGTAACATTTGTATGTTTGTATATGTAAGATTTGCATGTGGTCCTGTGCTTACGTGAAGTTTGTGTTGGAGTTATCTAACTCCATTTCTAAGCTTAACAGTAGCTAGTGTTGCTGCTGTAGAGGAACAGAACAGAGACAATGAAAAAAGGAGAGAGCATAAAGACTTTCACAGAAAAAAGGAGTCGTCTGTGTACAGTAGAAATCACTGTACGGGGTGTTATCCTGGAAGTAGACAACCAAGACAGCTCTTAGCTCAGAAGTGGAGCTGGCTGACATCAACAAACACAAAGCACAAAACAGACAGACGGAGAACCTACTGCAAATGCAACAAATGCAAAAGGCTAGTGTTTGATTTGTCCATTCTGGGCTGTTGTAGAAACATGGTGGTGCAACATGACAGACTTCCTCGGTAGATGTAAACAGATGAGATTCATACTGTCAGGTGATTATACACTAATGAAAACATAATTATGAAGATTACTTTCCATTTCTGCAATTAGATCCCCCTAAATCTTACATACGGAATCTTAAATATGAAATAAAAATCAACGAAGAAATGAGCATTTATTATTATAGATCAATCCACACAACAGTATATACAGTAATGCTGTAGTGTTAAAGATGAATATATGAATGCATTAGTATAGTTTATATTTGGATGCTGATACTTTTGCCCAAGTAAGGTTTTGAATGCACGACTTTTACTTGTAAAACTATTTTTACAATGTGGTATTACTACTTTGACTCCTCCTCCACCACTGCCTCCCTTTGGTAGTCAAACAATAAAACAATATGCAGTACAGCCATCTTCAGGTAGGAGGATGAGAAAGCACAGACCTCTCAATTATCACATACAGTATTGTGTTTCAGCATAGCTGAACGCAGTTTAGTTGACCTATTTTTCTGTGAAGAGGTGATTGCATTGAGGCTTTTAAGTGCTACCTCTTAGCTGAGGCAGGCAGTAATTCCTACAAGGCTGCACGGAGTGTCGATCGAATCACTTTTTAATCATTGTAAAGCCATCTGACTACATAAACATGAATTCAAAGGGCTGATATTACATGTATTGAGTGATTTATTCGCTTAGTATATCGACTGTGTGATTACAGAGATCTAAAGGTGACATTAAGTGTGTCTTTTCTGCCCTACACCTGACAATCACCATTCTGAAAAAAAAAAAAAAACACGTCATGTCCTCATAACCACTGGATTTATCCTTCAAAAAGCTCCACACTGGGCTGTGGAAATTGGCCGACTTAGACTGAATAGAGAAGTAGAGAAGTAGTTTGAAAAGAAATCTGTGTTGGATATTAATACCCAAGTCTCACTGTCTTTTTAAAAATCCTTGTTATTTTAACTAGTTAAACTTTTTTGTTTTGTTTATCATTCCTTTAGACCAGTTAAGATATCAAAGCCCTCAGGAACTATTTGGAGATGAATCACTTCAACATTGAATCAGCAAAAAGAATAGTAAGGGTATTTTTATGTAAAACTGATTACTTAGAGATGAAAGAAACACACACGGTCCTGGAGGCAAATGTCCAGTTGATTGTATTTTTATAGATGATTAGTTTAGCAGCATTATTTGCTTCAGTGGAATGTTTCATAAAAAAGAAGTCCTTGGAATTCTGTTTTCTATAATCAGGTTTTCAGCTTCCTTTCAGTTGCATCAAAGAAAGAGCATAAAAAAAAAGCCTTTGAAATGAAATCGTAAAACCTTTTTTTTCAATCCCTTTTTTTTTTTTTTTTTTCCTGCGATGCTTTTCATCAATGGTCATCAACTTTGTGCCACTCTATTTGCTCGGAATTTCAAATGCCACTTTCTCCCTGCCTCATCTGCTGAGCATGCGGGGTGGAGGCTGGCGGCAAAGTGAGCCTTGATAACCGGAACTCCACAACAAACGGTGAGGGCGACTGATGGCGTCAAACTGTCGCAACCTGATCTGTGTCGGACACAGGGGCGGGGTGAGAGGTGAGCGCTGCAGCATTTTATGGTTCAGCGGTGCCATTTTGGGACCACAGAGGGAGAAAAAAAAAAATAGAAAAACCACTTTCTTTCTCCCTCTCTCTCTCCTTTTTTTTCCACATCCATTAGACCTTTTCTTTCTTTCCTCTCTTCTCTGCCACCTATTCTTTGCACTGCACACCTCATCTGACCTGCCTTTTCATCTCCCTGACACCTTCCCTCTCACTCCCCTCTGTGGCCCTTTACCTCGAAAGCATGCGCACACCTCCGTCACTGCATGCGTATATTTTTAGGCTCAGATGAGCCGCAAATGCATCAAAAGATAGTGTGTCTGATTTGACTCTGGCAAAACTTGATTTGCTTTTAAAACACGAGGGCTTCGTTTCGATTTTTTTTTTTACAGTATACCAATATAGAACGTTGAGTAGAGACTTTATTTCTGATTTATTTGTTGGAGAGAGTCGAGTTTTGGCAAGAAAGCTTGAGAAAAAAACTGTGAGATTTTTTGTCTGTAAGTGAGTGTGAACAAGAAGAGAAAAGAGTTTTCTTCTTTCTTTTTTTGTTGACCATCAAAGCGACAACATAAAAGGCATATCACTGCCAGGCCAATATTTTCCTGTCATCCAAACAGCATTCTAATGTCATCCTCGCCTTTATATTTTTTTATTTCATCATTTGGATGTGAGACCCAAAGACGCATACACTAGCACACAGTGATGCGAGCGCGACGAGTGACGTGGGCGCATGCAGTGACGTGAACGCGCAGAAGCATATTTATGAGATTTCACCCATCACTCATAGAAACAACTACACACTCAGGCGCATGTCGTCTGCTACGTGCGGCTAATCACTCCTACAGGCAGATGCACAAATGAATGAGCTCCTACTGTATGCTACGATGCAAACTGGCGTCAGTGAGGACAGTCAATCAGGAATTCACCATCGTTTGACTGCTCCCAGATTTCTTCCCTTTGCCCTCTAGTGTCTTAAATATTTAGACTGTTTGACATCAAATGCATACATGAATGTCAATGAGGCACATAGCAGTCCTCTAATCGCACACACAAAGTCTGGGCATAGCAGCGGCAGCAGCAACTCATCTCAGAAACCAAAGACGAGAGCACGGCCCTTTGTAGTTTATAGCTTGGTTATTGTACAGTCAAGCTCCATTTTTGTACGACTTGATTCAAGATAGGTAGAAGATTGCTTGTGGACACTGTGCAGGCTGACAGTCATCTTCTGACTGTTACTTCAGAAAAATTGTTGCACTAGTCTTTGACACACGCAGTAAGGAAAAGGGCAATTTGAAGCATCTTTTTTTTATGATGGTGCCTTATTCACCATGAAAGGAAAACCGGTAATAAGGCACTCTGAGTGCAGCCCAGTGAAGCACCTGTCTCTCAAGGGCTAATAGAAAACACACATCTGGTTCCTTTGGACACTGGAATGTATAACATCTACATATGTTTATTGTGTAGTAGCACAAAGCATATTACCAATTAATATTAGAATTCATGTCCACCCTCAGTACGACCCATGGTATACTAGAGTATCTCAAAAGTAAAGACAATACGAGGGTTAAAAATGACTCTCCAGTTTTGTAACATCTGACTTGTACGATCTTAGCAACTAAAACAGTTGTGAACTTAAATGAACACTGGACTAAAACATAGTCTGTATATAAAAATTGAAATTTGAATTTTGTTTTATTTCGAACATGTAAAGAAAAACAAACATAAATCTTACAAACAAAGCTTTAAGTAAAAAAAAAATTGTCAATCACGATACCTTCATTTACATATTCGAAAAGGTGTGGGAGGAAGTACAAAACATATTTATTTGATGTTATTTATTTTGATGGAGACCCATTGCTTTGCTGAGGCATTTGTTTGGTATTTTCGGCCATCGGTTTCTTGTTTTTTTGGGCCAGAAGTGATCATATTTGGGTGAGAGGATGGAAATGGGGATGAACAAGGGTTGACAACGCTACTGCTGACCGACTACACTGCTAACAATGTCAATTCAATGTCAATCTACACACTAATTAATGCTGTCCCCTAGCAGGCTATCTGACAGGCCATATAATCCCAATACGAATTAATGCTAACATTAGCCAATGCAGCTACATTATAATAACATGCCAAGTTTTGTTATAAGGTACCTGTAAACTTGATGAAACATTTCTGTGACAGAATCCTCTGATTTGTTTTATTTTGACCCTGAAATAAGTGTTCTGGTGGTACATCTTCAAATTATTGCTCCATTAATAAGATTTTAGGGTCAATTCTAGTTCCTGAAAGCCAACATGGCGACAGCCAAAACCCAAACTCCTGCCTTCAAAATGGTAATCCTAAAACCAATGGTTGACATTATGGTACTTCTGTCCACTTCTTATATACAGTCTTGGTTTCATTCAATAAACAGAAGCTGCAAAAGTCTGACTCTGCAGGCAGCGAGCTGTCAATCAAAACCCACACTGCCCAGCAGAGACAGATGGCACCCACCTGTCAATCAAAACAGCCAAGCCTGTAATTATGCATAGCTTTAAACCTTAATATAATTTAAACAAGTTAGTTATATAAAAACGCACTGTCCATACAGATGCCATGGACAGGGAAATTAGCTGTAGAGACCAAAATCATGTTTTTGTACCAGATTGTAAACCTGTTTATTTCTGCTGCAACATGAGGTACTGATTCGCTATTGGAGCCAGCCTGAAGCCAGCCATCAAAGAACTGCAGATTTTGGCTGAAAAGCTGAAAATCCGCTCAGTGCAGCACTGGCAGGGACATCAGTGTTGGACTGTTTCGTTGCTATGCTAAACTAGGCTTGTGACACCTGTACGGCTAGCAAACCTGTAATTTAGTGCCTCTCCCTCCCATATCTAATGTGTTACATTAGATATGACAATGTGACCTAAACGTACAAGGGT
>JAPQRN010000003.1:11811546-11833406 GCA_037367275.1 Coranthus polyacanthus
CCTTCCTATGGGGGAGTGTGCGGCTTAACACACCTCCAGAAAGGGCACTGTCATTACTTCGCGTGCCCAGCTCACTTGGACCAGGTAAACCCTCCATTAGGATGACACAGGCTCCATGGTACCAGTCTCTTTTGTCTCCAAGAGTGTCGGAAACCTCTCTCCTCCAGGTGATCCTTGCAGCTAGAGCCACCACGTCCGAATGTTTCTCTTAGCCTGACTAAACCAGGCCTACTTTTAAAATTAGCAATATTTGTCCTTTTGCACATCAACTCTCCACAAGATCAAGTGAGTGGTAGTGAATGGGGTTCAATTACAGTAGAGAAGCAATGGTAAAGTAAAGTAAAGTAAAGTAAAGTATCAGGTCTCTCCTTCTATTTCTAATTTGTAAATTCAGTAGTTCACTAAATGGCAAAAAATCATTTAACTACTTAAATCACTTGGAAAAGATGAATCTAGTTGAATTACTGTTAAATGTAATTAAACTACTAGCTTAACTACATGTAGGTCACTATTCTCCAACACTAATGTCACTGGAGTTTATCCTAAGATTTTAATCTTCTGATGCCTCTGAAGTTTATTCCTCACTTAATTTTTTCATAGATAATTTCAAAATGCTACAGTTTGCACATTTTCTGACCTTTGTCCATCTGAAGACCAGACTTCCAGACATATGGTGCTCCAAAATGTTTCCAACAACACTGGTATGATAAATGAGCAAATACAAATGAGCCTAAACTTGGAAATAACAAATGTAAATGCTGGCACTCAAGAGGGCTGAAATCAGACTCTAAAGAATCTGCCTCTGAATGATATTTAGGGAGGTGGCTGAGAGCCAGACATTTTTGTGTTGTGTTTAAGTTTCTGGTGGAAAATCAATTTGCTATTTGCCGAAGCATTTATTCACTCAGTACTTTCAGAATTTCCATAGAGCTCTTGTGGTTATTAAATGTGTCTGTTATTTGCAGGGAAATATTTTAATCTCTCAGGTTGAATACACATGCTACAAATCATGAAGTCATTGATGCGACAGTGTGAATGGTATTGAGATTCGATGCTTCACTACCCCCTTTCTTAACACAACTGCTACTTTTCAAGGTGGCCTTTGTATCAGAATTCACTTATTCTATCTCAAGTGTGCATTGCATAGCACAGAAAAGTCAACATATAATCAAACCTGCAGTTGCAAACGTTAAAATTTTAGTAAGTCCAATAGAAAATATTGCCAGTTCTCGCAGAGTTTTCTAGGCACCAGGCATCACTGTGAACCTCAAAGAGTGAACTCTTTTATCTATGTTTTTTGGAGAAGCAGTTTAAATCAGGCACTGAAGAGTAAACCTTGTAAAACATTGAATAGTGCACTTCAGGAAACCGGTCCCTTTAAAGAGACGTGCCAAGGATAGACATGTTTCATCAAATTACATTCCTCCCTGCACATTGCCTTGATAAAAGTGTTTGTTTGAGCCTAGAGCATTTTATTGTTTGTGCTAGTCAGAGTTAAGCACTAAGCCGGGTATACAAGTCCATAGCAAACATAGCCTGTGCATATCAAAGCCAGCCTGACTTTTTAAAATTCCTGTCCAAAGATTTGTGCGCAAATATCAACACATTGGATGAGGCACCACTTTAATGTTGACACCATGTGTGGCATATTTAACTTGCATTTATGTCACACTGTCTTATAAAATGGTCTAAGTTGTCAACATTTATTTCCAAACAGTGTCATTACATGTAGTCGTCTGTACCTAAATTATGTTGGTTATGAACCCTCACAAAATAGAAAGTGTAAATAATCCAATCTCATTGGATTTTCTGCAAAAAAAACAAAAAAAAACATTTTGTTAACTAACTAACATAATTATGCTGCACAAGTACTGTACGAAAAAGAATTGAATGACACTGACCTTTATCTCTCCCTTGTCACTTTTTAACTGATAAGTAGATACGTCCACGCATCGCCATAAGAAGGTTTGTCCATCTGTCTGTCTATCCTCATTACGTTACAATTTTCTCAACTATTTTAAGTCAGATTGATTTGACACTTGGTTGTTGTTACTGAGATGCTGCTGATGCAAGTAGTGTAGATGTATCATTGAACTTACGGTTCTTGTTGTGAGAGGCTAGAATGCTCAAATTCGCATCAGAATTTGCATTTGTTCCATGATGAAATTTGGTTCTGATTAAATGAATTCACCAATGTGTATAACATGGAGAAGTTATTTAATTCTAAAGACATTGCCATGCAGTGCAAACTTGCAAAGTTTTGTAAAAAAATTATATCTGCATTTGGACGCAGGTGATTTGTTGAGATGTTTTTTATTTGTAATTTTTTTGCTGCATGCATGGGATGATTTGTTAACCTCCTGCCTTGTTTTGTGCCTTGTGTATGTTCTCTTTCTTACCCCAGGAGGGATCTAATGGGAATAAACTAAACTAAACTAAACCAAATTAAAAGGTTCATTAAATAAGATTTCCATACTTGTGTCCTTTTGTGATTGTGTAGGAGTCTGTTGCACTGGGAGCCGATCATTTGTTGACATTAGCTAACTCGATTTCTAAGCCAAAGTAGCTAGTGTTGCACGCGGTTGCCAATGTGAGAAAGAGAAGCATTGGAAAATTCAGGAGCAAGCATAAGGATTTTTGCAGAAAAAAACAATCCGAGTCTTCTGAAATCAGTGCACTGTTATCATCAATGTCATCAGTCAGTAGTTTAGAAATGGAGTTAGCTAACGTCAACCAGCGACTCGCAGCACAACACAGACTTCAACACAAACTTAATGGAAGCACCACTTTTTGCTTCTATTTTTTTCTTTGCCACCGAACGCGACTTCTTGCTGGTAGTAGGTGATGGTGGCAGCAAAAATGGTCGCTTGGAAAAAGCTTCAGAAATTGTACTTGTTCTTGCGTTGGAGTCTTGACGGACTGGATGCCACTGTGACTCACTGTGACTCTTGAGGTACGAAGTGGTATTACCAGATGGGGCAGGTTGAGGCTAGATATTAGCATGCTAACTTCAGTAGATGAGTCTGCAACACAGTACTTTGTTGTCCTTGACATAACATCAAACGGTTATTTCTTCACACTTGGTAATTTTAATTCATTTTGGATTGTTTAAAACTAGAAAGATTATAAATTGCCCCTTTAAATGTTTGATGGTCATTATTTCTATTCATATAAAACATATTATTCTATGAAAACCAATCACTCCTGACATTGATTTTAGTTTTTTTTTGCTTCAAAGCTTTTATCCTCACAGTCATTTGTCTTCAGTCATTAATTGTGTTATGGCTGCTTGCCACTGAGGTTTCAGAGCGGTCAAGTCAGGACGCTGCAGGCGATAAGACCAGTTCTGAACTCAGTGTAACCCCACTCAAAGCATATACAAGTCAGAATTATGATAGTTTATTTTTTCTTTGTTTTTCATTTTGATTTTTTTAAATTATGCACTTAAATTTAAATAAGTTTAAATTTGATTTGATTTAGTGAAGCTGTAAAGGGATGAAATAATGCATCAAATATGATTTACAAAACCACTGTTTATCAATGATAGCAATTATAATAATAATAATAATAATTAGACATTTTATTTGTATAGTGCTTTTTCAAAGTACTCAAACACAATTTTACATCGGTTAAAACAAATAGAAAACGTCAGTAGAATATGTCAATAGTGACAATTAACAGTCACAGTAAACACAGTAAAAACACTCCGTGTCAGTCACATGTATAACACTCATGAACACTACATGCCTTGCACACGTCTACGCAAATTAAAAGCAGTTCTGAGGTGAGTGATGGATGTGTTGTGGGAGAATTCCACAGAGTGGGCAGCTATGGGGAAGGCTCGGCGGACCCGGGTTACTGACGCTCCCATATTGTCAAAGCCACTTTATTCTTGTTCACCATGAACTATTAACACTGTGTAAAATGAAAATGAAGTTGATTTTACCTGCCGTTGTATTTCATTTGAGTTTGTGTTACATGGTTCATTGTTATTTTATTTCCTTATTTGTTGCTTTTATCTTTATTTCAGTTAACAAAGTTATTTTCTAACTTCTGGTTTTTGTCTTAGTTTTCATTAACAATAATAAATCTAATACAAAAGTACCCTCCTGTCTGCCGATAAAATACCGTGCCTAAACAAGACTGTGAGTGTAGGTTTAGGCGTGGGTGAATATAAAATAGCCCTAAATGTTATTGGAACTTTTTTTGGCTAAAATGAATTTCATGTCTCTCTCTGTCTTCGCTTTTCAGGCCAGAGGTACGACGTCTAAACGTGGCCACGTGTGATGACAGCTGTTGTGCTTCTACCAACGACTTTGCTGGACTTTACAAAACTCCATTGGCTTCCTTTTTTTGTTTTCGACGGCTTAATAAAATATCTGCGCCTCATAACTCGAGCTAAGCCTAATGGTTGACATCCTGCTCTTTTGGGACTAAACAGCAGTGAGAGTCATCAAGTGCGGCAGAGGCAGGTGCTTTAGTTCATCGAGCATCTGTACGCTGTTCACACACAAGTTAGGCCCTAAATACAAAATGCAAACTGTACGCACTTTCCAAATGAATTGAATGATGCGTAGTAATAACAAAATCTCATTGTGCTGTGGTGATAGTGAAATGGCGATTATTCAACAGTGCAGTGTCATTTTTTGCCAGCGGACCATCTCATACATAATGCATCCAAATCATTGCATTTTTCCTCCATTCTGGGCTACAATGCATATTTCATCAAGCCAGTGAAATATTAAGCACTCTTATGATTTGATATTCTCTTCCAAAGGGGGATTTCAGTTTCTATATTTCCTTCACATCACACGAGTCTCCAGTGGAAACAAACTTCCGGGGATGTCTTTATTTGCCGTGTTTGTTTAAAGGAGAGATATTTGATTGGGTAACGCTGAGGTAATGATAAATGGGGCAACCAATCAATTCAAGAGATTATCAAGGCTCAGGGGCCATTGATCCATAAGAGGGCTCTGCACTGAATGGCAGGTTGGGCTCATTCCAACTCATTTGATTGAAATTAGAGAAGCTCAAAGTGTGCGGCTTCTCTTCCTCCTTCTGCCCTTCAATTTTAAATGTCAACTGTTATTCAGGTGAAGGAGATTGATGAGAAATTAGAAGAGGAGCAGGTGTGTGTGATGAGAGCATCACGTCCAAAGCTACAGTCTGCTTCTTAACGCCGCTTAAGTGCAATTTAATTGTCAACAGGTAATGTATTTTTATCAAACACTCGTATGTGCTACGCTTCCGACACCTTCCAGTGTCTCGTCTTTGTGTCACAAAGGCCATGTTCTCACGGCGTTCACTTGTCATAAAATAATGAAAAATTAGTGCGTTTCAACCTGCCATTATCCTTTGCTGAATATGAAAACGATGCAGGGTATAAAAGTTTCAAAAGACTTTGACATTTCTTTTAAATATTTTTGTCATTCTAAAAGAAATCACCCTCTGGCAGATGAGCCTGTGATGTTGCATTTAGCAACTTTAAGACGTGCAGGGAAATTTGAAGGATGATTAAAGGGAGATGTGAGTTAGTCACATCTATGCTCTCAAGTGTCACTTAAATCTATAGAAAATACTGCCACATTGCCGTGATGGAGTCATATTGAGCAAATTGTACTAAATTATTTTAACACCATCTCTTTTCAGCTTATTACTCTCATCTCATTTTTCAATTTATTGCTCAGTTTTATTTAAGTAAACATCGAGTAGGTTTGCTCTCATTAGTGCACATCAACTTTAATTGTCATCTTAAAAGAAATCTGTTTTTTTCCCCTTATGTACACACTGTGGTTTGCAAATCATAAGCTACATGGAAACTGTGGAACTTTAATAACCCTGTGAAAAAAAAAAACCTTTCTTTGACTTGTGGATTTTTGTATGTTTGACTTGAAATTCAAAACTCAAAGGAGCTGCAGTGGCTGTGATTGTACAGCCAGACCAGCATTGACATGGGTTTCCTTTTTGGGAGTTTTTGAAAGTATAACCCACTAGTTTCTCCAAAATCAGTAAAGAAAAAAAGCAGTTTTAGAAAATCAAAGTTAGACATTTAAGTCTTTAATAAGAGCGCCTACTGTACATTTGGTAAACCATGGATGTATGTACTATATCTAAATGTTTCTGAATCAAAAATATGTTTCATATTAAAATGATTAGAAACCTGTAATGCTATCGTGTATTAACTGCTTATGACACTGTTCGATGATTGTGAAATGATTTTTATGTTAGGTTTAGGGTTTGACAGCACTTGGCTTGGGTTATGGAAAGATACCAGGGCTTGGTCTAATAGAGAAAAAG
Organism: Coranthus polyacanthus; assembly: GCA_037367275.1. Classification (NCBI taxonomy): domain Eukaryota; kingdom Metazoa; phylum Chordata; class Actinopteri; order Kurtiformes; family Apogonidae; genus Coranthus; species Coranthus polyacanthus. The sequence goes on from JAPQRN010000003.1 coordinate 11,817,844, forward strand.
TCTGCAAAAATCAGATAAAATTACTCACTATTTAGTCATATTTAAGGCCTCCTTTCCGTCTTCAATAACTACATTACAATTACATTTCCAAATACTCCTCTACCCTCATTTAAAAAACCTGGAATCTCTAAATATGCAAATATTGTTGATTTCTAAAGTGAATCTGCTGGCGACTACTTCCCTGAAAATCCAATTTCATTCTTTGTGCACGCAAAACTTCAGGTTTTCACATCACCCTTGTTAAAGTTGTATATTAAATCACGATTGACTCCAAGATCTGTGTAATGTTGTGAACCTTGCTGGTAGGTCTGTCAAATTCTGAATTTTGGTGAGCATAGAGAAACTGTCTTCCTTCAGCAGAAGAATGTGAGGAAACCCTGAAGGAGTCCAGCTCTTCAAAGTCATCGTTCCACACAGTGAAAGTCAAAGTGTGGAAAGAACAAACACTGATAACCTTTTTAAAAGTGAAGGAGGACTTTAAGCCAAAAACAATCTATTCTGCTACAACAACATCACCTAAAAAATGATGGTAGTTGAGACATGACATCCTGGATGTTGTATATCTCACCATCCAACTTAATTTACTGCTTATTGAGAAAAGGCAAGTGGATCCTTCAGTCGCCAATTACACTGAGATAATACATATCCATTTCATTGTGGCGAGTGGCGACTGGGTTGGCGTTAAAACACAGCTGACGCTTTGTGCCTCTAAGCTTCATTAAATTTAAGCCTTTGAAGCCTTTGATGTTATCTGAGAGATATAACGTCTGACAGTCAATTAACACAGACGTTGATCTCATTCCGGGAAGAACAAAGATCTATTGTGTTCAGTTTTCTTTTTCATATGTTTTGTAATATCATCATGCCTGTCATATAAAGAGATAGTTATGGAATCTGCCTCAAAAAGATGACACTGCATGCTTCTATGGGAAAAGCTCTCTGATAACCAGCAGAACAAAATATCCGCCACTTTCTGATTGACCTTATTGTGCCAATTAGTTTGTCAACCAATCTCCATAGTAAAATCTGCACTTTCTGAGTCAAGTGCCTGACAAATTGCCCGGCATATTGGCAATATCCATTTCATTACAGTGACAATCATATTTGAATACCAACAAGGCTGCTGTTGTCTCACAACTTGAGGTGCCAGAACGGCAGGTGTTCAGATTGATAATACTGGCCCAGGTGTAGCTGATTTGGATAACAACAAGGGACTGAAGCAGCTTTTCACAGCTTTTTCAACAGTTTCCCAAGTCTGAATTGTTCCTTTATAAAGGGATAATGGGACCCTTTGTCTGTCTCCCACAAAGGGTGATTTAAGTAATATTAATGATGTATAAAACTGGCATGAGTGTAAGCAGTTAGTTTGCAGTATGGATTTGGGGAAAAAAAATGAAACATATGGTGTATTTACATTGGACCCAACGCTCCACGCAGCCTCATTGAAAGTGATGGCTTGTCCCCAATGTTTCCTCAAGATCTAAATAAACGGTCAGTGAATAAGTGAATGATGAATAATAGCCTAATCAGAATAAAAATGCCTCTTTCCCCAAACCGACGATTTAGAAAAAAAAATCAGGAAAAAAAAAAACGGTCGAGAGGGGCGGTGTAAATACGTTCAATCAGAAAATATCAGCCATGTCACCTTTCACATTCAGCTTTTTTTTTTTTAATGCATTTTAGTGCTTTGTCTATATGCAGTTTTAGGTTACTGGAAAAGAAGCCTTTTAGAGAACTCCTTCCAGGGTGAGGATATTTAGAAAGTATATTTACAGTGTTGCCATGTGGACAGGGAAAACCGAGTGTTTGGCTTGTAACATCAGAGCGTGCTTCGATATCTCCTTTGTTTAATGTCAGTGTATGCCTTTCTACACATGGGGGACGTGCCCAAAATAGTGCTGGTGCTAATTTTGTGGGCTTTTTAACATTTTTACACCGAAACATACAGGTACTCCATCAATATATTGAGGAGCAGCTGTTTTTCAGGCTTCTGACTGGCCAACAGGGTTACAGTTATTTCGCTGCGTGCCGGTTTAACATGCTCTTGACAGTGCTTCAGTTGTGTTTTTGCGTATTAATGTGGACAGTGTTTGTGAGATTGAAGTCTTAAAGGTTCAATGTGTGATTTTTCGGGACTTCTAGTGATGAAATTGCAAATGATACTGGGTCACACTTGAATAGAAGGTGACAGTAAAAACACTTGATATCACCTGCCATAAACCTAAAAAAGAGGAAGCCAGTTCTAAGCTACTTTACTCCCTCTGTAGATATAAAGTGTTCATTTAAAGGTAACGAAAAACACAACTCTTATTTTGAGGTGATTGTACACTAATGAAAACAGAATTATTAATATTATATTACATTTTGACAATTAGAACCTCTGAAGTTTTACACACTGAACCATAAACGCATCCGTTTTTCTGCAATAAATATATTCTTTTTGAGCAAGTGCGCTGCACTTGGCGGTGCAATGAGTTTCCAGGACAGACAGAAACATGGTGGTAGCAAAACAAAAACTCTGTGCTGATGCAACTGTTTTTACTGGAGATCTTAAAAAGATTTAAAGATTGTTGAACGCCTCGATGGTTGTAAGGCTCCAAACAAGTTGTTCAAAGAAGTGTTTGAAAAGATGACCGAATCCATGAGGAAATCCAGCATCTAAAACTAAAAAAATGTTGTTACATTTCTGGCGGATTAGATGCTTTACAGCGAGTGGAATCCCTTTGTGCATGTCAAAAAATTAAATGCTTTGGGGCATCATGTTGGATGCACACAGCTGGGCTTCAATGAAGAAATATTATCCATGTAACCACAGCTGCTCACCATATGTAACCTTCAGTGAGGTTCCACTAAACCATGTTAATCATAAATAACACTAATATCACCTTTTGAAGGATAAGCATGTTCCACTGCTGTCACATAAACAGTCCAGTACTCCAAATCTGCTTGTGAATGAGTCATAAAGCTGTATCCAAGCCAGCCTCATTAGAATTTACATAAATGACTTGTAACACCATGACGCTAGAATGACCACATTTCCTGTTGCGCACTATGCTGACCTTGGACTCTCACTATTACTATTTAGCATGATACATGCATATATACACCATATATTACAGCTGATAAATAATTGCGTAAGCATGTCCAAAGACATTTTAAAAACAAAGATGTTTGTGCGAGAACATGGGTAACTGGGGGCTAAAGAGAAAGATCTAAAAAGCTCCAAGTCAATGGTAATTTTGCCCACTTTCTGTCTGAAGGCGCTGTAAGCCTTGGTCCGTCTTAAATGCTTAGTAATTTTTTCTAGGTCAGCAGCTGGCCTTGTATGTTATGGCTCCTGCTGTGGCAATTTCTCATCGCTGTAATGTTGCATGATTGCTTTTTTGTCCACTCATTTGTAACTTACAAGGAATATGCCAGCATGTACAGGCTAATTTGAAGTTGGTTTCCCAATAAGCCATGGTATTTGGCAGCATTATAGAATATTCAAGTTTTTCAAATGGTTACTTGGGCTTCCTCTGAGTAAATTGCTTTCCTTATCTAAGGCTATGACAAAAAGCCCAATGCTTTAATATGTTGGTTAAATAAAATGCATACACTGAATGGATTATCTTCCCGCTTTGGATTTCGGCCACTTGAGTTTCTAACTGACTGTCTGACGTAGAGTGTAATTTGACAAAGAATTCACAGCTAATGAGCAAGTGACAAGCGCTTGGGTGACTGTCATTATACACTGAATAACTTCAATCAGCTGTCAATGCATAAAAAACAAGTCTTGGATTATACAAACTATACGGTAGATTACCTGTTCTGTTCGCAGCGAGTACTTCAAATGCCTTTGATCAGAGGCGTGGTTGAGTCATGACGAACTGACTGCTTTGTGTCTTGGAGAAAACTAGAATGGAAAGTTGGTAATGAGATGAAGCCGGCAGGACTGATCTGAAGCCATGAAAGAATGAGAACATATGTTGACACTGACAGCATTTGAGTTTAATTCAAGTCATTATTTTTGTCCACAGACACTTTTTTTTCCAAAGTAGCTACTTACAGATTAGCATTTTTAACAATTATATGAAGATTTTCCTTGTCTATGAGCGATGATATTTTTGCATTAGATGACACATGAATTATTTATGAATAAGATGATTAATACTATTTAGTTATTCATTATTATTTAGTATTTGCTATTGTTATTGGGTTTATTTGTCTTTTGTTATTTATGGAACCCTGTAGAAGACTTTATTAAAATAATCATGTGAACTTGATAATGGAAATGTATTTCCACAATAGCGTTCTAATTTTCCACATATGTATGTGCTATGTGATTCAAAATCACAATGAAAAAGCAACAAGCAATTTGATTTTTTTTTATATTTATTCCCACATACTCCATGCCCGTATTAAAACGAAAATAGAAAAGCAGTTTGACATTTAATTTTGAAAGTATTTCCTCAGTATACGCAATATACTCAAATATCAATTCAAATGTCAGAAAATGTAATTAAAGTGCAATATAAACAACGTTGTCTGATTTCCCATGGTTATTCATTATTACTACTTGTTATTCTTGTGTTATGCATTCATTATTATGTATTAGAGTTATTCATTGTTATTTTATATAATAAAGTGCCTGTCTGTCTGTCTGTAGGTTTACCATAGAGTCAACCAAATGGTCAAGCTTTACAATCTAAATATAGCAAAGGCATCCATTTATGTCCAAGTACCTACTGCGCAGAAGAAAAGTTCACAGCATTGTCTGACTTTCTTTGAACAGAGCGACTCGCGCAGACGGAAACGCACACGAAGAAAAAACACGAATGCAAAGAAAACAAAAAAAAAAAGCATCAAATGAGCAAAAGCCAGAATGAAAGCAACGGCTTCTACATGTCTTTTGGGGTCTCTGTCTCTGTTTGTGCAAATCAAGTGAAAAACTGTATTCTGTAGATTACCCAATGAGGGCTGTGCCTTAAAAAGCTTGACATTTCCAGCACCAGCTTCCCCACCATGCACTTGAATTTGCAGATCGTTTTCAGTGGCTTTCCACAGAAAACCAACAAGTTGAAAAAAAAAAGAAGTCAGCATTATATTTGTAAAGTGACTCTGCTGGCCTTTCTCTTTTCCATCTGTCCGCAGTCTGTGCGCGCGAGCATGAGTGGGTGTTTATTTCGGTGTATGTCATTGTTTGTTTGCGCACATGCTCGTGCCCCTAAGGCCTCATGATAAGTGTGAGCCATGAGAGAGCCTTTATTCGTCAGCCATCAGCGCCTCGCTATACCTCACAAACAAGAAGACGGAAGGAGGGGCGAGGAGGAGGGGAAAGACGGGACTCGGGGATGGGGAAGGGGAGGGACAGGGGAGAGCGGAGGAGAGTGCGGAACATGAGAGCATAAAAGGCATTCAATTAAGACATGAACTGCAGGGTTCATTAAGCATGAGCAAGCCAATGAAAATGACCATCCATCAAGAGGGAGCACTGCAGCGCTGAAGGGCTCGTACAGACATGCACACATAGAATATATTCAATTATTAGTGAAAAAATACCCCATCCATGCTGGTTTCAATTAGAATGTAAACTATTAGGACACATATCTCTGTTCAGAGCTTGTATTGACTTTGCTATGTGAGACTCTGTGGCATTCGGCCACTTAGCCTCACGTACACATTTCACTGGAAATTATTAATAGTAAAAATTCTACAGCAAGTATAAATGCTGGGACGGATTCTCATCCACATGTAAACAGTGTTTTAAGTCACTAAAACAGAGATTAAAAAAAAAAAAAAAAAATGCCTTCCAAAGTGAAGATTTTTGTGTCTATCTGTGTGGACAGGGAAAATGAACAGTTTAGGAAACAATGGTATCACACTCCAATTTGAACACGCTTTGTTGCTTTGTTGAAATGAACATTCATCTGTATATGTCTATGCAAGAAACAACAACAATGGCAAATATGTCGGATACAAAGGTTTCTTTACATTTGGTTAGCCCTAGCAACAGTTTTTTTTGAAAGTCATTGTATTGCCTGCAGTAGATCGCGGTCAGCGCAGACACATTTTGGAGAGCGGTGTTGTGGTGAAATATATTTAATATAAAGAATATATTCCAAAAACCCGTATAGCTTTAAGTTCAACTTCATTTTATAACTTAACTTGTCATTGCTGCTCAACTTCATGACAGACTAAAGCCTCTGCATCTCCTGTGTCCAACATTATGTGATCCACTCTGTCTGCAGTTTAACTAGTCCACTAGTGACAAGCACTAGTGGACGTCCACTAGGTCATTTTTTGCATTCTCGTGTGTTTGGTTGTGTGGACAGAAGTTCTTCTTAAAACGGAGTGGGAAAGTATCCGTTTGGAAAAATATTTGTATTAGTGAAGGTATGAATACTCTGTCGACTGGATGTTGTTAATGTGTGCAGTGCATAATGTTAATACCTAACTTACCGTTAAATAACTTGAGTCAATGTTATTTAACACTGCCTTAGCTAATATTACTTGCACCTATTTCATTAGAACGAAATGACATAACATGAATATATGTCACTAAATATAATGTGAATAAAACATTAATACATTACCTTGTCTGTAACTATAATTTCTGTCTGAGGCACGTCATCAGTAGTGTTGGCAGAAATGACATACTGTACATTTAAGAACATACACTGCTAATCCTGTCAGATTAAGAATTCTTCTCAAAAAGTGTAAATGAAACAACAGAATATGTGTGTGTGCTCATAGGTGTGCACGGGGGTACACGTTTTTGGTGAGGACTCATGTCAACTGTCGTGCCTCCCAGACACCCTCCTCACCCAAGGGTGCACATGCATTGCTATCATTAGCCGAGTGCCCTTTTAGACTCTTTTCACGCATTGTGTATTTACTTTGCTTTGGGCAGGATCTGGAGCATATGGCGTATGCAGGTATGTTCAGCAGAAATACAAACCACACCAGACAGTGAGCATTACAAGCTAGATGTTCTGCTTCATGAGGAGATCAATCTTGCCGTAATATGTATTTCATTTCTTTAACAGGCTGCAGCCTGTTCTCTGCAAAGCAATCAAAACAGCTGTTTGGCAGTGGCCTTGCCCAAAAAAAACGCTTCTTCAGTTCTTTCATTCTTTCTAGCATGATGTGTTGTGTTAATAAAAAGACACCCACATTTCTGAGTTCATTTTTTTGCTATGGGCTTTTGTAGAGAGTTGTTTGTTGGTCATGTGTCTGTGTGGAGCCAAATTGTATCCATACGTCCTCTAAGTGTAGCTTTATGTAAATGCAATTTCCTTTAGACCTTTTTCAAGATTTTCTAATGAACTGTGTGCTTTTTAATAGAAACACATATCCTTCTCTCGTGCTTAGTAAAATCCTCTTCAATAGACAGGGCAGTTTGTCGCCAAACAAATTAGATTTTTTTTGAGTGTACACTCAATAATAATGAATTAATTACATTTGTTTTTTTTTTATGACAGTGCTTATTAGTAGGATAGCTTCGGAGTTGGTTCAGGGCTTCTTGCTGAATGTAAAATACAATCAATTCATGAAAATATAAAAATAGCCTGCATACTAGCCATAGGTGATTTTTGTGCATTTTTTGTGGGAGGCCTCCCCTCTTAAAAGATTTTTATTTTCAGAACTCAGTCGCAGGGTTTTCCTTACCAGGACATAACATTTAGGTGAACTAGATGTTTTTCCCCGGAATGAAAGGGGAAAAACTATTCAGAGTTCTCTACCATGTTTTTGCTGCCATTTATGATCATGTAGCCTCTCTGTCCTCTCCTCTGTTTGACTAAGCTCGAGGCTCAGCTGTGTCAGTGCAGCTGAGGCCGCGGTGGAGACAGTGACTCACCTGAAGGGAAGGTAACTCCACTAAAAAGTAGAACATATAGAAAAGAAATATTTCATAAGTGTCTTGTCTGCGGTTATCGTTGCTGTTTTACACAACAACACAGCTTCTTAAGCTTACAGTGACTTATTAGGAACAAGCTAAAATGAAAGCTGTCTGTAGCATATGTGGAATATCTTGAATTGCCATAAATATTCAAATTTGGCAAATTATTGTAGCAGCAGCTCCTCTGTTTATCAGCAGACCTGCAGGCAATTACTACCAGTTCTGAACTGATTGTTTAAAAAAAATGCTAATAAAAAAAAAACCAAATATTTAGGAATGAACAAGAACCAGTAAGAGTATTGATAGAATTGCCCCTGACACTAGAAATCCCTTTTAACTGGTGCAATAGAAAGCAGCAGGGAGAGTTTTTGGATGTGAATGGTATTTTGCATTCAAATCAGTGTTGTTTGATGCAATGGGCTTGTGTCAACTTGCTGCACCTGTGTCAGTGAAAATGGAATGCAATTTTTAAGGGCAAGTAACTTGAACTGAAAGCAGCAGATGATCGACGTTGCCGTTCATTCTCCCCTAAAAAACCATAACGCGCTACTGGAAGTTTCTTTTACTCTTTTATCTTATTTTTTTTTTTTTTTACATTTCTAAAATGATTTCTCTTTTTTAATCTGCTTTTAAAAAACACATTTTGCTTCATCTTCGAATGGTGCCGTTTTATCGACGAATTGAGCGGCTTTATCTTCGCATTGCGCTTTGAGTTGTGCCGTGCAGATTTAACAACGCTTTGTCCTTTCTTCTCTGTAAAGCACCTTGAATTTACATCTTTTTGAAAGGTGCTTTATGAAAACTGCCTTGCCTTATTTTCCAAGCCCTTAGAATACTTGATTGTGAATTTCGACATTGGTGAAAGGTTTGCTAAAAAAAAAAGTCGTTTATTAGGCTTTTCATATCAAACAGTGCTTCAAGTGATTTCACTGATTAACATGCCTTCAGCTGGAGAAAAAAAAAAAACATTTGATGCAGCCTTTGGTTGGAATGACAACTTGCGCCCTCCCATCGCTCAGCAGCACTCTGTGGCTTCTTCTTGATTTTACCATGTTAATGACTTAAATATGCCTGCGTGTGTCAGCTACAGTAAAGTCTTTTCACACTGTTAATTTGTCTGTCATTCTTGTCCTTTAAACAACGCGTAATTGATGAATTACCGCTGACTACAGTTGTGAACTGTCTGCTATATGTTAGATTATTGATATGTTTCCTCAATTGAAAAATATAAACAACAAATCAGTGGCAAACAGTGTTTTGCATGAAGCCGGTGGTATTTGCATTTTAATTGGCTGGCAGAGCTAATGATAAAAGGCTGTAATTTACCAGCTAAATAAAAAGGGAACCCAGGCAAATCAATTAGTATTCTCTAAATGTCATGTCGGTATCTGGATGCACAGTACCCAAAATGTATTAGTCACTCAGTGGTCCCACTGAGGGACTGTTACACAATAGGCACACTTTGGGTACCTGTGCTCTACCACAGTTTCCCCAATAGAAGATACGTATCACCAAGCAAAAACCAACATACTCAAACGTGGCTGTTTCCACAGACTGAATATTCCCAGAGGAGTGTGAAGAGTGCTCTCTTTTCATTTCTCACCCAGCAAGTTCAGCTGCACCTTCACCTTAGACTGAATATGACACCAGATAGATTGAATGTACAGTATAGTTTCCTAAAATGCACTGGAATCATTAAAAAAAAAAAAAGAGAGAAAAAAAAAGGAGAGCTGTCCAAATGCTTCATTTATGCATTATCTATTTGCAAAAACATCATTATTAATGGAAGAGTAAACAAGTTTTAAAAAAAACTCTATGATGGCTCTACTTGCATTTACTTAGGATTCACTCACTGAGGCGTTGATGTGAGATTTGTTTTGATGGCACATTTTAATGCTTAGGGAAAATGGCTTAATAATTTAAAACATTACTGTCATAATAACAAACAGTAGCTCAGATGATGGGCCTCAAAGTTTCATTTTGTACTTGAGAGTGCTTTGCTGTGGTTCTCAGCAAATGTTGATGAATGGAAAGTCACAGATCAAAGTGGGCAGAGGGAGAGTAAAGGAAAAATACCTTTACTTTACTGACGTTTGACCGCAAAAAGTAAAAACAATACATTTTTAGTGGAGTGAAAATTGAAAGTAAAAAAAAAATTATACAAATACAATACACAAATCTTTAGCAGCCCGCATTATATTTAACAGAATGTCTTCGAATTTGGCACAAATGTTCACTTGGATGCAAGAATAAACCGAAAACATTTTAATGACCAAAGGTCAAAGGTCAAGGTCACTGTAGCCTCACGTCTATCCATTTATGTAAATGCGATATGACAGGAACACCCTTGAGGGATTTTTTTTTTTTAATTTGGCACAAACATTGACTTGGATTCAAGGATGAACTGATTAGATTTTGGTGGTCAAAGGTCAAGGTCTATGTGACCACACTAAATGTTGTTGGCCATAACTGCCAGTAATTGAGAGAAATGGAAAAGAGAGGTTGGGCCTGAAATAAGAAAGTTAAGTGACTTTACAAAAATAAATATAGCATTTACCTTTGGTAAGCCTTGAAACAAGACCAAGTCTGCAGAGTTTGTTCATATCCGTCTCCAATCGCCTCCTTCTAGGGTTTTTCCCCATTTGATGACGTCACCTGGCTGGCATTGCATACAATCACAACAAGTCGCCACATGACTGCGAGAGGTACAGTAACATCAGCCATTTTCATCCCTTTACCCAGTTGCTGAATAGTGATTAAATATTAATCAAATAATGACAATAATTATTTATGTAGAGACGTTAAGCAATGAATGGGGACAAAAATAATAGAAAGTTTCAAACAACAGATAGTGAGATACTGTGTAATAGTAGATCCTCTTCTGCTATAAACAAATGATTTAAAGACTAAAAAAATAGACTGTCTCTGATCTCTGAAATATTACTTAAGGATTAAAGGTTTAATATGTAATATTAGCACAAGCTTATGTGCGTTTGTGATGTCTGTGTCGGAGTCAGTTTTGTGGTGGGAGTTTTGTTTATGTTCGCTAACTCCATTTCTAAGCTAACAACAGTCTCGCTTGCCTACATCCATGGTAACGGCCTGTTTTTTTTCTGCACAAAATCCTTATGCTCGAAGCCTTATGCTCACTCCTGGGTTCGTCGGTGGCTCCCTTCTGCTGCTCTAAAGTGGCGGCGGCACGCAACACTTGCTACTGTTAGAAATGGAGTTAGCTAATGTCAACAAATGACCAGCTCGCAGCTCAAGACAGACTCCAACACAAAGTTCAAGAAAGCCCACAAGCAAACACAAATCTTACATAGTGTGCACATGTATTAATCACCTGATCATTATTAATCGCAGATCTGTGGTTCAAAATTTGATAGACACTTGCCTTGAGGGGTTCTTGGATTGGATTAAAACTGATACTGTAATGGTGTAGAAAATGAACAGTATGTAAGGGTTAGGTGTGCCTATGTGGAATGTAGTACAGGTGGTAGCAGTTCATTACACACTGACATATTGAGAGAAATTCTTCAATGTGTTACCTACTAATGGTGCTTAGGGTCTATTATTAGCTCTTTTATTGCAATTCTAACACTTGAAGGGGAGGTAAACAAGATCAGTGTCATGAGTTTAAATAACACTCCCAGTCATCCCAAAGGCAATTACACAGAGGTCAATGAGAGGAGGATGACCCAAAAAAATTAATGGGCATCAGCAATCAATATTTCACGCACACACAGACGCGCATCCACACGCGCACACACTTGTACACTTCGTCCAGGGAATGAGTGGCATATCTGTACACTCCTCCACTCTCTTCAAACAGAACACAAGGCCCAAATTACATTTTAATGGCCTTTCTTCCTTATTAGCATGGCGTTTTTTTTGAGTGTGCAAGAACAAAATGAAGCTTTCAACCTTTCCCGTTCCCGTCTCATTTTGCTTGATGTGATCAAGGCTTCCCGTCGACAAGACAGGGAGCCTTGATCACCAGACAACTCAAGTGCGTTACGTAACATTCTCTCACTGAAATGCTTGCAGGCATTTCCTTCCTTCTTTGTTTAAAAGCTGTAGCTGAAAAGTTATACTTCATACCAGATAAGTACACATTACTTTAAAGGATGGATCCTAGTGGGATTCATGTTTCTGGCCAAGTTTTGACTTTTTTAATCGACACATATTTTGGGGAAATTCTTTCATTATTTGCGATGGTTTTACACATCTGTATCAAACACGCTCTCCAGACACAGACTACATTTTTGACTTACTTACTTTTATTTCAGACCCATAGGTCCATAGGGGTACATAAATACACTTTAAAAGAAGTAATTTTCTCCATTTTATATTACATACTTTCTCCAGACATGTTATAAGACCTAATGAAATACAGTACCCTGAATAATAGGTTGCATCTGATTTAGTTTGTCCCTAAATGTTAAATAATCTAGAAACTGTTAAAATGAATGATAATGAATTATCGATAAATATATGGTCAGTTTAAAAAGTTTAACAGCATGCCACCTGGATGCTTTGTTTCAACATAATAATTAAATGTTGTTAATAAGCAACATTTTGAAGTGTCAGAAATGTTGAGGATAATTGGAAATCGCTTGCTGACAACGTATTTTGTTCTGCTAAAAAAATCCACCAACATAATTTAAACTCAGCTGGTTTTGACGACAGCATTGTTAAAGGTTCATGGTTCAGTTTGGGCACCGATAGCGCTTGGTTTGCTTTAAGGACAGATGCCAGAGGTGGTTTAATAAAGAACAATTCCGCAAAGATGTGTTTTTTAAAAAAACACCCATGAAGATTTTATTAATATTTCAATGAAACCAAACCTGGATGCAACCTCCAGTCAAAGTCCTGGATGTTGTATCTGCCATCCACCCCAATTTACCTCTTCTCCAAACGGTCAGTTCACACAAACATTTTTCTTTCATTTAAATATTGTCATATCTTCTTACAAAACATGTTCCTGTCCTATAAAAACCATTCAAAAAAAGCAAAATGGCAAAAGGTGTTTTATTAAATCAAATCAATCAAATGAATGCGTGCATAATAATTCACCTTTATCTTGAACTACTCTACTGTCTGCTTACATCGTGGCCATTTGGAATTACATAAAATCACGACTGTCTTTGTGCACACGGACTTATTTTCAGATAGTTATAAAATACTATCATATTCAGGGGCTCGCCGAATCCACCTGTTTCAGATTCCTCAGGCAGTATCTTGACCGTAAGTGTTTTCACATGGGAGTAGTTTGCCTTGAAGGTTTTGGCTCTCTCTCAAGCTACGATACCAGTCCTTCATGCCTGGCTGCTTTTGAATCTCTGTGACATTTTTACTGTGTGCTGAAAAAAAAAAAAAGAAAAAAAGGTGAAGTCTGAGATGAGCCAAGAATGGTTTGAGCTCAGGTACGCTTCTTTAACAATGTCAGCCTGCTACCCTTGACTATTTGTACCCCCTCCACACACACACACACACACACACACACACACACACACACACACACACACGTACACACCTTTTCCCTTCAGCTTTCAGAATTCTGATCTTGTCTCAATATAACATCAGCTCCTCACAGGGTTAAAGCTCTCTGTGACATAAGCAAGCTTTACTGACTCATACGCACATACTCTGAAGCGCTCTCGCCACTTGTTGTTCCAATACCCTGCTAAGCCCTTTGGTTCCCACTGAGCTCGGTGCCACAGTGAGAGCGCGTCAGATAAACATGACCGCAGAATTCTCCTCAACCAAAAAAAAAGAAAAAAAAAAAGAAAACGCCGGCTATACTTTAAAGCTGAAAACATGATACTATTTATATGCTTTGCCCTCACAGCGCCCTGTTCCTCAAACTTCAGGATTAAAAATATCAAAGAGATTAAGCCAAAACATAGAATAATATAGTTGCTTTTGAGAAATCCTTCCCTACACATTGAGAAATACCACAGAAGGTTGTTTCAGCTGCTACTCGTGGTCTGTCGAAGGGAAGATGACAAAACAAGATATCTCCTGAGGGAACGCGATCAATGACCGACCCTATCTGTTGTGCTTAATTGGAACCAGTGAACCTACGACATCGATCAGTTAAACCTCCCACCTCTGACCTCGGTGTAGGTTGCAGCCAAAATAAATCTTTATTCTAATTGTAAAGGACATTCCTTTTCTGCCTCGATTTTAAAAGCCTTTCCCATTAAATGTGTTTTAGCCCAATAAATAAGAAAATAGCCCAAGAGTAGAGTTATATATATATATAATATACAAGTGTGACTGTTGTTTCATGTGTATCGTTTATTTTACTGAGACACAAATCACACTCTTTACCTCAATGCTTTTCATCATTTGGACGACGCTTCGCATTCTCCCACATGGCACGGATGCAGGAGTGCTTTCCCACTTGTTATATTTCATATAATTATTTTGTAAGTCTTATTTTGCTGCTACGGTTTCAACTTGAAAGTGTTCATGTTTACATCTAGTATTTTATATATTCTGCTATATCCTCCATGTTTTGTTTTGATGCTTTTCAGCATATTCACATTTTAGGCCTATATTTATTTTGTTTGCAAGTATAGCTGAAAGTGTTTTTTTTTTTTATGTTCATATATTTTATACATTTTGTTAAATCCTTATTTGAAACAAAAGTTCTAAATTAAAGGAGAAAAATAATCAATATGCAACCCCAAAGTAGAAATAGTTGGCACAGTATGGAAAATGAATGAACTGAATCTTAATATCGCTACTTTCTTTTTTTAATTTGCATTTTCCATACTGAGCCAACTATTTCTTGTTTGTGCAGAAAATGTGCTCTATCATGATACGAATCTGGATATGAAATGAGGATATGAAATTTTGGTCATATCACGCTGTTTTCCGGGGAGTCTTACTTTATTCAATATTTCTCTCACTTTTTTTTTTTTTTTTAATAATCTCTGTGTCTGTACTGTTTCGAACTCAGGATGCTGAGGTGCTGAGCGCTGCTTTTTCTGCACCTTTTTTCACATGTCACTGATACGCCTGTTGTTAATGACAGGAGGAATATTTTCATCCACTCTGTCACCAACAATCAGCAGAGAGAAGACAGTCCCAATCAGGCTGCAGCTCGACTACAGAAACCCTCTCCTATAATGATGCAAACTGTTTCTGATGCTGAGATGGGCATGCGGGTCTGGCATTTACCTCACCTGAGCAGAAGTTAATGTTATGGACTCTGACTGTTTCAAAGTTTGGCCACAAAATATAAATGAAAATTTAATGCCATGGACATATTCAATGTTAAATGAGGTCTGTACGAACTTTTAAGCCTAGCTTGTGATTTCAACTCTTTGCATCTCTGCAACTAGGAGAAAGAGCTTGTAGGGAGAGAAAAGAAGCACAGATGACAAGATTCCAAGCTGCCAGTAAACTAAAAGAAAACTTTGTTTTTCATCATCATTATCAGTGTAGGTTCAAAAGATCAAGTTGAACTCTACTGTTACGTCTAGCAAAGATAACCCTCAATGTGCCCGCATTACACTAGCATACATTATATGCGCTACTTTTCTCATTCAACTCCATGGCTTATTAATGTCAGTTATGAAATTAGATTTATGCTTCACAACTCTACATGCCCCTGCTTGTATTTTTTATTGTTTGAACTTACCAAACCTTTCTGTCCTCATGAACACAT
>JAPQRN010000003.1:11843823-11858195 GCA_037367275.1 Coranthus polyacanthus
GAAATGACCTTAATTCACAAGGCTTGATTATTATGTTGAAACAAAATGTATTTGCGGTTACAATTTAACGACATATTAATGTCATTTCTGTGAAAAAGGATTGAATCAACATGTTTCTGTTAAAATTACTTCTAAATCAAAACTGAGTCGAATGAATTAGTATATTAATGTCTGCCACCCACCAAGTAGGAAAACTTTGAAGAATTTGTAGTTGTCAGTGTGCTTTTATTGTAAATTTGATATCGATAGAAGCTTGAATTATTGCTGCATACTCTGAGGCTCGACTTTGCCTTCTCAAAGTCAGGCTGATGAGCCGTGAGGACTTGTCATTGTAATGAGCGAGCCTCATTATGAACCAAATCACCCTGTTCTCTTAGGAATTCAGCATGAAGAGCACTCTTTTAGGTAATTAATCCAGTACAGTGGTTAATAAATGCTGCTACTGCTATCAGTACACACACATTACTGTACAGGGCTCAATTTGCTCATTACTTAGGGTCAAGAAAATGTTAAAAGAAACCTACATGCAGGTTCTATCGGCATAACTAGAAGGTCTGTGATGGAAAGGAACAGATGATGTGCTGAATAAAGTTTTTAAAAGAACACCTTGACAAAAAAAAAGGGGGATATGGAACACCATTCCTTGCTTAAAAGACACATGTACTCCTAGAAGAATGCAAAATATTTAAGTGTCAAGCAGGAAAGCTGTGACTTTCCAAACACCCATTTTAACTTCTCCCATGTGGCACCAATTCCGAGTATCATTCAAGCTGTCTTGTTTTGTTTACTCCACCACGTCTGCCAGTTCAAGTGACAAACAAGTGCTATGCTGCAAAAAAAGTAAACCTCGAAAAAAAATCTCAGCTTTCGGAAAGCTGTCACGCAGCGCACTGTTGTGAAACTAATACAGGACAGAGGGGATTGTTACATGTTACGATCAAAGACGGCGTCACTGTTTCACGTGTCAGTGCTACGGCCACTCTGACTCCACTTTAGATTTAATTATTAACAGAACAGCACTGCTGACACCTCGGCTTCCTGACAGATGTAGGGAAGAAAAGACTGACACACGGGAAGAGAAAGGATTTTAAAGTCGTAGCTCGCTAGACACCTGAACTGAGTGTGTATGGAAATAGACGCTCAGCAGAGTGTGCTTAGACGGGGCTGGTGACTGTGCTTGATGTGGTGGCATCTCCACACCTGCGCTGCCATCTGTGCCCCTGCACCCCCTGTGACCACTGTACCTGCTGGCAAAACAACTAGTGTCGCACAGAAGCCTTGATGAACACATCTCACTCCTCTGTCCTCTGGAAGGAAGAGGCAAAGACAATGTTACCGTGTGTGATATACAATACACGTATAAAACACACAGAAAATTGATTCAAAACAGAATATCTATATTCTTCGTCCACACATACAGACTGAATTACAGTACATGCAGCATCTGAACTGTATCTAAATACGAACTTCTACTTTACCTGAGTACTTCCATCTTATGCAACTTTATATTTCTACTCCACTATAACTCAGAGGCTTTAGTTACTTTATATATTAAAGTTTGCCATCCCCATCCTGTCCAGCGAAAACCACATACCTCCAAATGTGTTTATTTCAAATAATTATGATAAACCGAAGGATGAATTTTTCCTTCATGGGTTGAGAAAATGCTCCTCCTTCTTAAGCTAAATAAAGTCTTTAAAACCCCTCTTGGATTAGCATTGTCACAAAGCTGAAAACAGGGCTGTTCTTCCGAGCTCATGAAAAGTTTTGTTATTGTTTTTTTAGATACATGGTTCCCACAGGAGAGCAAACACAAACATATGAGGATCTTAGAGAATAGGATGCACTGCTGCAGATTAAACTACTCAACTGTATATAAAGTAGTTCAAATGAGATCAACCCTAAACATCCACAGCAACGAAATACCACATAAACGTTAATGCAGCAGTGATACGAATCTAAAAACACAATATATAATCAGAAGATACAGTGGGATTCGGCGGGTGGGGATCCCTAAGCTACAGTGTAGTGGTGCAGAGGTGAAAAATGACTCATCTCAAAACACTGTCGTATGGGTCCAAAGCAAAATTCTACTGAGGGCCCTCCTACCTGACCTGAAGCTGCAGTACTGGGTCTGTATTAGTACTAACTGAAGCTGGACGTGGATCAAATGAGTCTGTGCTACTGGGATGATCCAGCTTCGTTGTTAGTGACAAATATATGCATACTCCTGAAAACTATAGATAACCATAGTATTATTAGTTTGATCAGATTTGCTTTTATTTTTGAATCTAAAATATTTACCCGATGGCTTAGCAGAGCACGCCATGGTTACTATTTTCTGAGAGATGTGCATTCCTATTGGCCGCCTGATCAACATTTTGTTCAATGTTTAATCAATAGTCATTTTCAATCCATTATTTTCCATCTTGTGTTAGTCCAGAGTTCTAACTAAGCCTTGAGTCAGAGTACATAATCACTGTCTTGTTTTAAATTATGCGCGCTTATGAAAAGTGCCATCAAACCCATAGATTATCTGGACTTGTCCCCACAGAGAGCGAGTTTCATTGTGTGCACGCGCATATGAACACATGTTCAAGGCGGTTATCTTTTCCAAGTTGCAGTATATAAATACCATTGCCTGTTGGCATTTATCAAATGCAATAAATAGTTGTGTTTTGCTGTAACTGTTGTCAGGCACAAAGTCACAGAACAACGTCCTGGAAGCAAGACACAGATAGACCAAGAGATGCACCGCAGGCTGCACATCAACTTAACGTTACTGTTATCTGCTGACATCAAACTTGGAGAGAAGAGAACAGTTTACGTGATGGGTGTTCCTGCAATTCACTCGCGTGGTGTTTTTTTTTTTTCTTTTTTTTCTTTTTTGTGATCAGAAGGATAGTTCCGCTTCATTCTCTAATCGAAGCTGTAAACACTGACATTCACTTTAACACGAGGAGGGAGCTGGGGGCAGAGCAAATTGAGTATTGAGCTTACAGTGGGAGTGTGAGCTGTGGGGTGACATTACTTTCTGATTTGTCTCGATGGCATTAGCAGAAAAGAATGTCTGGCTGCAGCACACAAAAAAAGGACCTGCTTGACATTATTATGTATGAAACTGACAATCACATATTTACTTATTAGTTCAGTGACAGAACCCAAATCTGGATTGTTCTGGCCCACTTATCCCCTGTTATATAGCGAAACACAGACAGTAGCCATTTTACTGCACAATGACTACTTTGAATGTTTGTACTTTAAAGGGGTTATATGCAGTGTTGATATTATACAATATGATATATATATATATATATGCAGTATAATGTTCATGGTATTTGTAATACCAAAACAGGATACTGCTCATGTTAATAGTAAATCTCTAACACCAAATACACAGCAGACTGTGTGTTAATGATATAAACTTGGTTATTGTACACATTATATTTTTTGGTTAGAGTGATTGTTTACCAAATTAATTTATGTTGCTAATTAAGTTGTGTAATAATATTTTAGGACTTTTTAAACAAATATGATATGGTTAATCGTTTAATTATCAGTTACAGCACGTTATTATTTTCTATTAGCCTACATTACATGTATAAGTGTGACATAGTAGTTTATTTACAGTCCCTTTGTCTGTAATAACTTTTTTACTTTCCATTGTTTATGGTGGGACAGATTTGAGTGTGACAGTGTCTGAATAATGCGTCCTATTGAGGTAAAGAGCTGCTGTTACTGTCCTGGCATGCTGGTGTTTAATAAAGATAAACTGTAGCGCTGATCACAGCCCAGAGAGACTGGATAATGCCACCGACCAAGAAATCAGGGCTACAGTAGTAAATATCAGAAGCCTCTGTTCGTGCTATTTCACTGACTCCACAAACTGCACCGGGTGATGTTTGAGGTGGTTGATGTGTTGGTACCTTCGGTTGCGATGTTTTCGTGGCATAATTTGCACAACGCTGGGCTTGGAAGAGCGTCGTCTCCAGAACATGAACCAGTTCCACAAAGTCGATCCATGCGCGTCCTTTTAGGAATTAAATCTTCGCTGTTGGTTTCGTTTTGGACTGAGTTTGGGGAAAGTGGTGAAAGTTGCTACAGTGTGTGGCTGTGTGTGTGTGCGCACACACCAATTACTGCACGAGAGAGAAAAGAGAACGTGCTGTGCAGCCGCACCGTTCTCTCCTGTTAAACGCAGTTTAAAATGCATGTAGATGGTAGGAAATAGTACGTATACTCGATAGAAATATGGTAATTTCTTATATCTTATGCAAAACTGTTTTGAGTATATCCCGCCCAGCCCTAGTTCACACACATATGTGTTATGATATCATCACATTTTCTCCTTCAAACTAAAACTCAGACAGTCAGTCAAAGTAACACTGCAGTCTTATAATCATCCCGTAGGTTACTGCGTCAGTCGATAGTTTATATTATAGCTCTGTTAGCTTAGCTCTGTTCAACAGAAAACAGCCACAGTAAAACCACAAATCACCTCCGTTTTCCACACAATTCGTGTCGTTAATAGTTGAGCAAAAGATCTGCTTCACAGTTTAGTCTGAACCGTGGATCAATAAGCAGTGACGTTATCAACATAACATAGAAATGTTATACTTTCATAAGCTTTATGATCAAACTCATCAGTGCAATAGAAACATTGCGATTTCTTTACTTTATTCTTATACTTAGAGCTGTGTACAGTGGAGAAAACAACAGCGATGCTTCTATTTTTTTATCACGTTGTCACTGAGTCTGACACTTGTCACATCCTGCTGTTTTGGTCAAAGACCCCTTGCCGTTAGTTTGGGAGACTCACTCCTCCCTCTAGTGGTTACATACTTTCAAAGTGACCCGTCAGCTCGTGGCTGTTAATAAATTCAGTCCATACCTCTGTGGTACAATACATTTTTGGCTTCAGAACTCTTTATTCTAAACACTAATGATAATTTGAGGTCATTTTTGAATATTTTAAAGTAGAAATACTACATGTGACAAATACACTTTGTTGATAATTGTTAAATGATTTTACTTAAGTGAGGTTTTGAACTTTTACTTGTAGTGGGGTAAAGGATCTGAAAAAAGAACGGGAACAAGAAAAAAAGAAAGAAAGGGTGAAGAAATAAGTTAAGGAAAAAAGAAAGACAAAGAAACGTATCATGCATGCGTAGTTAATTTGAGGATCTTTTCTCCAGAAGTGGTAGAAATCTGCTTAAAGAGATGAAAACATACAGCAACAAAGACAGAAGATTTCTACTCTCGCACACACTAATACATACTTAGGCAGGCGTCATGCCTGTGCAAGCATCGAACAGTGCCATCTTTGCTGCCTGTCTCTGTCACTAACTACTCATTTTCTTAGTGCAAATGCCGTCCTCGATGCGTGCCACGAGGAACATGAATGGACGTGGCTAGAGCATTTAGTGCACTGCTCACATCTACGCACAATAGCAGGGAGAGTCACCAGAGAAAGCCGCCACCCCCCGAGGGGCACTATGCACCTTCTAAGTGGATCACTCTGCGTTGTCACAACGTTTTCACAAAGCTCAGTGGGACGGGGTTGCGTAGTCCTTTCATCACCAGCAGACCTAAATGAGCTTTGTCAGGTTCGCTAATGCATGCTGGTGGCTCTGCAACTTTTCAGAGCGTCTGCACATATTTGAGTATGTTTCCACACCTCTTCTCAGAATGACAAGGCACTAAACTACGTGTCCACACTGTTTATTTAAAAAAAAAAAAAAAAACGGTCATTACACATTCATCTTCATACTCGCACTTATATATGAGGCTCAGCTTAGCGCCCCCTCTTCTCTCTCCTGCTGTTTGTTTGCTGTACAGTTCACAGTGTGGTCAGAGCTAGTCAAGGGCAGAGTTGGACACTAACTCAGCAGGTCAGCGGCTCTAATTGCTGCCGGTCATTGGTTAAATGTTCTCCCTGTTTCCCTCTCATGCCGAGAAGGGATATTATAATGATGAGAGTGAAAGACACACAAAGGCAGGAGGAATCACAGGAGAAAGAGGAGACAAAGCAGCGAGGAGCAAGGCAAAGGAGAAGGTGGTTGATCAGAGAAGTGCTGAGCAATTTATTTTTAACGTAATTTAAATTCAATTTTTTGGAAAATACAGTTTAAAATATAAATAAACAGACTTTTCAAGCAGGCTTTAGCTACTTTCCAGACCCTTTTTTTTAGCGTCCAATCTACCCTCAGTCCAACATGAGATGAAGAAGACGAGGTGCTTGGATCAGTTGGAGAGATGCTCTACTCTGCTTTGGTTTCATTACACGCCTTTGATTGTGTCATTAGCTGCCTCAGCATTGAAATACACGCAAATACTGCTAGGTCGCTAAAGCCCATATCAGCCCAAAGATTCGCAGTGAGTGAGACCAACCTGTTCCACGAAACGCCGCAGGGAGAAGTTGCAGCAGTGTGAACATTTCAGTTCGACTCAAGCCAGCTGATTGCCGTGGCTCATGACAAGCTTTTGAAATCTTCAGTGGCTGGTTTTAGAATGTAGTGTTGACATAGTGCATGTTTTTCTCAATATTTATAGGCTGCCCACCTGTTGCCAAGAAACACAACATTATTATCTGCCGTTCCCCTGATGAAATCTGGTGAGAACTGGGAACACCCTCTGATTTTTTATGGTTTTGCTGTTTCGTCTACTAGAAATGTAACTGTGGTAAATAACTGACTATCACTATCCTCATTCATATTTGAAGATACTACAAATTACACCCAGTTTTCAGAATGTAGCAGACTGGCAATTTGCAAGTACTTCAAAGTTTACAGCGCTTCTCATCTTGAATCTCTAGTCTACACTAATCACGAGTGTATCTCACTTCAACACGCTACATCTTGATGAAACAGCACAAAAATGCTCCCACGGAGGCATTTACCTTCATTATGCACCGCGTGGTTGTATGGTGGTCATATATTGTTAAAAACTGAGCTAAACAAGCTCTGTTGTTCTCTTCAAAGCTATGGGTCTCCCTTGACAAACAGTAATTTTACACGGGCGTTCTTGGTCTGTTGCTGTGTCATTTGGTTAGTTAGACAAGCAACTTGTGAGTCCTCTAAGGTATAATCACTGTGTTTGTCCCGGGAGCCTAGTGGCTTTGAAGAGTGCATCAGAGCGTCAGTTCTCCTCAGAAAGGCCTGTCTGATGGCAAGGTAAAGCATATAGCTTACCTATTGACCACTTTTGCAATGGGCACCAGCACCACAGCTTTCTGGTAAAATGCTGACTCCCTCTGTTGATAGTAGGAGTTATTTTTTTGGCTCTTAATATGACAAATTATACCTTTAATGACAAATCATACGGGAGAAAGCATTGGAATAAGGTCTTCAAACTGTGCTGCAAAATCATGCCAGCTAAACGTGAGTAGTGTAAAATCACAAGTGATGTGACGAGAGAAGAAGGATAAGGGTTACGACGGTAACTGACGAAGGCTGGTAGTGAAAGACAGGTTGACTGAAAATACTGAGCGTAATTACAACACTCTGGTCTGATGCTTTCACGTCGAACCACTCAGTATTTTCAGCTGTCACATTTTCTTAAAGGTTAACACAAACCTCACTGATTGAGTGCATTACTGTCTGGAAGCTTCACATTAAACCACCCCCCCCCCCCCATTCTAATCTGAAGCCTCATTACAATATGAATGTGTTAAAAGAAGTGCATCTGGGTCTTTGCGGTGATGATAGTTTCTTCAGTACAGGCCAAATCGTCAGAGGTGTGGAGGGGGGAGCGGGGGGGGGAGGGAGAAGTTGAAAAAACAACCCCGGGATAATTCGGGATCATAATGATGCTTTGATGTCTTATATCTGTGTCTAAAATCCCCATAGAACATGTTTATATATACTGTCTCAGCGTTATGTGTAATTACATATTCAGTTATGTAAAACACATGTGCATTTTGTCTTTAGTGTTTTTTTTGTCATACCCTCTTCATCTTGCTCTAAGCATTCCCTTCTTTTTTCACCCCTACCCTTGCTCTGTCTCTCTCTCTTGCTCTCTCTTACTCACTGATATCCATCTCTGAAAGCTCTCTCCTGGTAGGTGGTGAGACGTTAATCCCCCCCCCCCGTCTGGGTCTGATCGCTCCCACCGCAGTGCCCCTATACAACCCCCTTAGCTTAGACTTAGACCGGCCCTCACATGAACTTTGACACATGCACTCCCGCACACACACCAGGGTTATCGCTAGGAGTGTTTTTTCATGCCGGAAAGAATTTATCTCACCAGACAAACTTGAAACTTACCATTTTCCAGTAATCGTCTGAGTTACAAATGCAAATATAATGTATATTGAAGTTGAGACTGAACCTCAAATCAGTTTGACTATTACATGAACAGTAACGATTGAAGCAAAATGAGCAGTAATGTTGCGTTTTAATACAGCTGGATTCCTTATAAAGCTGTTGTCACTGACATATTTTTTTTTTTCTATTTATGTTGTCAGACAGTCGAACGAGTATTAAATTGCGATTTAATCGGCGTATATAAAGACTGCATGTAAATCAGCAGCAACTTCTCCAAGCCATTTTCAAGCTGCTGCAGTACAGCGACAAAAAGCTTTATTTTGACAAAACAAACATACACGCACACATTAATGACAACATCTGGGCAGAAAATGTCAGCTGTATTGAAATGTAAGGTTAATTTCAGTCATAATATTAACACAAAAACATTACATATAATAGTAAAACACTGACAGAGACCGCTTTACTGCACAATGATATTTTTACATTTTGCTGATAATACATACATAAGGTTTTGAATGCAGAACTTTGACTTGTAGTGGAGTATTTTTAAGTAAAGGATCTGAATACTTCTTCCATCACTGTAGTCAAACACAAAGAAAGTTAGAAGCGACAGAAAATCCTTAACTTAAATATCAGCTGCCTGACAGATTTAGCTCTGCAGATGAATTTACAACTGGCTGCTGGTGTATTGATATTCTGGCGCTCCGCTCACCAGTCTTGTTGTCTTGTTACCAGCTGCCACTGAATGCGGTGCAGGGTGAAAAAGGGTTAACAACAATATAATGATGAGGAATTGTTTCAAACAGATGTAGCAGAGAAGGGGAGAGTAATTTATTTAGTGTTTATTTGTACAGGGACAAGTATGTAGCATAAATTGTAGCCTAAGCTAATTTGCGATGCCCCTCCCTAGCTGGGCTTTGAAAATACATAAAACTCAACAACATACATAAGGACTGTATAAAACACAAACTCAAACACAACTCTCTGTTCAGTCTGTAGGTAAGTTTTAATCCTCAGTTTCGCAATACAAATAAAGCCTCATGATTTACCGAGGAAGGAACAAGACAGGTAGATTTACAAATCATTTTTGTTTTTTGCACCTAAATGAAAACATGCTTTCAACAGGTGCTCAACATCGTGATAAGCGTCACCATCGGTGACCTTGGCATCAATGAGAGGCACGGCTGCTGATTCAGTTGTCACTTCATGGCCAGTGTTGGCAATGAGCTTTTTATAAATTATACCAAGCAAAAATGGGCAATTACAGAGATTAAACAGAAACACCCTGACACATGCTCTTTACACTGACACTACCCTTTTGAGTCCCTCTCTTTCATTGTCCAAATCCTCATATTTACACTATCGTACCCTTTCCATTGTAGTTTGTGCATACTCCCTCTTTAAGTCCCTGTGCCCTGATCTGACCTTAAAATCACAGTTTGAAATTACAATTTAAGACCTTAAAATGTATTAAAATGTCTTGAATGTAGTTATTAAAGATTTCATTTCTCCCGAGTCAGTGACAAGGTTCTTTGTGCTGCATGCAGGCACTTAGATTAATATAGAAGAGAGTTAGTAGTGAAGCACAATGTGGATTTATCTGCTATATTAATACTGCAGCACACGGTGTGTTATATCTGCTTTATTAAATACGGTTGGACATTTACTGTAGCCTGTAAGTTGATTTCTTTTTCCACATTGCATCATCATAATTTTTTAGATGATTCATCCAGAGGGGCACCATCATGATGATCATCATTATTATGCTCCTCATTCTCTCCAACTTTACCTGCTAAGCCCCTCCACACGTCACCTTGCAGCTCTCAGCTAATGACGGTCATCTTCAGACAGAAAGCAACGGCAGAAGGACAAGTATAGGGACAAAACAGAGACTGCCAGCTACACATCAGGACCAGTGTAGATCTAAATATAGAACAAACAGCTTTGTTTACATGAGTTTAACTTTGGCAAACAGGACACCTGCTACTTCAGTAACTGTGCAAATGAGGTAAGAGAGGCAGGAATGATGAGATGATGAGATGTGATGGACTTCATTTATCCCCTGAGGGGAAATCAGTTGTACTTTAGCTCAAAATAAAATAAAATAAAATATCTGTTTGCATACCTGGTGACAACGGTATCACTTATCTATTTATACTTAGAAGAGAGTGTGTCTCAATTTGTGTTCTTCTATACTTACACTTTGCACGTGTTCGGCTACGTGACAGACTGTGGAGCCACTGTAAATGGGCCCTGCCTGTAGCAAAACCTTACAAAATGACCCTTTAGTTCATTTTAGATCTTATCACATGGTGTCGTAATTTGTTAGTCTATGGATAAGATGTTAAAGATTATCACAGAGATCGTCTGATTGTTATGAAACCAACAGTTTACACAAAATAGTTGTTTATTCAAGGAACTGATTCACTTCTCCCATAGGACTCCATTCAAACAGATCAGCTTCTGGTCCCAAGGCCGCGGCGTGTTTACACCTAGAGATTGGACTCTTTTGTCTTTTGTCAGAATACCTTTGGCTGCGCTGTTGCTGTTAGGTACTTAAGCAATGACTTGACATGTCGACGGCACAGATGGCAGCATCATTTCCACCTTGAGTGAAACAGGAGGCACACACAAGCAAGTACTGCAGAAGTAAAGCACGTGGATTTTAGTTAGTATTATTTATTAGTTATTTTTTTAGTAGTAAAAATGAACTCATGAAGTTTTAGCGGGTTGTTGTTATCATGTTGGCAGTAATGCTCCACTTGGCTGCAATTAAAAAGAAAAATGTTGCGATTGGCATTTCCGGAAAGTGGACAACAGTTTGAGTTCATTTATGATTCTTCTCAACTGTACCGGCTCAGCACGACTACTATTATAATCATTTCTATTTAGCATTTGTTATAGTATAATACTGATTATATGGCAGCCCACAAAACTACACCATGGACAAATGAGGAACATACATTTTAATGTAGATAAAGCTTTTGTGTCACATTGAAGATGACATTGTGTCAGCTTCACGGGGCGTTGCTATGACAGCCAGCTACAATGAGAGGGTACTGTCTGCCCTGGAAAATGAACCAGGTACTAAAAGCGAGTTGATACCATGCGGTGGAAAAGCACCATCGTTGTCCATTCATAACGGTATAATTTCTTGGAGAACACAGTAGGCGAGTGGACTCTATATTCATCATTTGTAGTGCATGAGGAGGGAAAAACAGAAAGACAGGAGGATATGATTGCAAATTTCCCTACAATGTCATTCAAAATGGAACACTGCATGTCAAGAATGATTCATGACTTCATGTAAGCACATATACTGTATGTATTGATGAAAAGATCTGATGCAGATGCACAGGCTATTTCTCATACAATGCCCAAGACTTGTTTTAAGATATACATAAATTCCTGAGATAATATCCTTCTCCACAGTTCATCACCCGCAGATTGTGTTTTAATCCATTTTTTTTCTAAAATACAAATGAATGGCATTAAACAGCTACGTGTATTCAGTTTTATATTAGATTGTGACCAAGTCTCCTTTTTTTTGACAGGACACACCTAAATGCACTAGAAGATGGAAAGCAGCAGGTATAAAACAATAATAGGCAGATACAGAGTCACAATGTACTGTCACACCTTCTGTTTTATAACTAGGCCACGCACACACACACACACACACACACACACACACACACACACACACACACACACACACAGGCACAGCCGTTGGGTAATTTTAGCAGACAAAAGAGCCACGCTGTGCATCGACTACCATCTTAATGCACCCTGACACAAATGAGTGGTTTTGACACAATACCTTTCGATCACAAGGTGTTTGCTTTTTGCGTTAGCTCTGCCACTTCAATCAAGGCCTCTTTGTCTGTCTCTGACCACTTTGTCAGCTCTAAGGGAGGCTTCAGCACAGAACCATCTTTAAGGACATTCAGAGTTAACAACCTGAGACTATTTCAGAAATGGGCTTTGCATCACACTTGTATATGGAGTTAAACTTTTAAAAATTCCCAGTAAGTGTGGCAGCTCAGATCAGAAAAAAATCAGGAAAATAAAAACACAGCAGTTGGGTAAAACAAAACAAACCTTAATATTAATTTAAATGTTCAATAAGTAAGATTCGCTTAAATTAAGTTAGCGTTCACTTACCCATCACCCCTCTCGCTTCCCCAACTCCAACCTTGTCCAAATATGGTCACTTCTACCTCAAAAAGACCAAGATGGCAACGGTCAAAACAATAGTCCAAAAAGCAATGGGTGCCATCACCACGGCTCCATCCACTTCTTTTCTACGTCTATGATTCCAACACAAACTAATATTACATATTGAACCTTCAAATTGTTACTTCTAAGGCATCAATTCTGACTCCTTTGCTCAAAAATGCATAAATAGCCATACATGCAGTATGTAAGCATACACATGAACACACAAAAAGGCGTCGCAGATACTTGGCTACTAACAAACTGCTTACACACCTCTCTGGGTGCCAGTGCCTTGAGTCAAATTATCCAACACTTCTCACACAGGGAGCACTTACACAACTCTCTGCCCGAGGGGCTACATTGAAGGTGTCCTTTTGCTAACAACACTATCATGGACACACACCTACACGTGTACGCACACACATTCCTGAACACCCACATCCACACTCGCTCACACACAGACACGCGACTGTGTGCACACCGGTGGAGTAATTACAGACGTTTTAATCACTGAACTCTACTCCTGAGGGGCACAGCAGACATAGCAGGGAGTGGGCAGAAGTGGAGGCCCTTGACTGATTTCAACCTTGACTTAATGATCGTTGTCTGAGCCTGAATGCTTTGCTGCAGCTACTATGGCAGATGCCACTTCTTTTCAGGGTGCTGTGGAAGAATCAAGGATACTCCCTGATGCGCAAGGATGCGCTTTTGATGTGCAAGACGGGTTTAAATGGACTGAATGGAACTCGTTCCACATCAGAGACAAAATAAAGACATTCAGTGGTATAATATTAGCTTGGGAATTTGATGGATTCACAGAATGAAAACATTAGCAATATTTTAAAGGCTGAAAGGTAAGTTTTATGCCTCCTAAGCATTTTGACAAGATTGAATTTAAAGAAGAACAAATGGTACCTTTCATTTGTCTAATCACTCGCATATTTTATTAAAAGCCACTGTGGGCCTTGTATACTTTACCTTCAATCACATAGGATTTGCCAGTGAAATAAAGCAGCTTAGTCCAGCAAAAACCCAAGCTTTAACTTTTCTTCTTTTTAATAGCATTGCACTCAAACTCAAATAAAGAGACCTAAAACAGGAGAAAAAAGAAAACCTTTAATCACTTTGTTTAGCCACATATCTAACATACAAGGACTCAATAATTATTATGGGAACAAAATAATTATTTATACTGTAAGGCATTTATTCTGTACGTATGACCTACTGTGCCTGTTCTATTATTACAGGTTACATCATTATGAACAACAGAGCTTTTGTAGCACTCAACATTTGTGATCATCTTCTTTCAGAGAAGATTGTGACTCTTATTCCCCAAACCTTGCATTATATTCCTTTTCCTACGCCGTTATTACATGAAAGTATTCTGCAATTAAGTTCAAAAATTGCAGACTTGAATCTAAAACATATCCAAAAGTATATCTCTGGAAAAGTACACCCAGACCAAGGGATTAGAGTTAATAAGATAATCGAGTGACTGCAGCACTTTCCTTCAAACTGCACACAACTCTAACTTTTTCTTACTGCCCTGTCTAAGGTGGCGTATTGTTAGTGTGAAAAACAAAGCGCCGGCTTCCTGTTATCATATCACCTGCTATTTGTTCCACATTGGTGGAGGATGAGGAGGAGGAGTATACAAAGCAAGGGAGTGTATTTTAGATTGCCGGGCCGAGCTCCGTGAGAGGACGAGGCCTCTCCTTGACCCCCCCTGTGCCTTGCAGTTCAGTAGATTAGCCGAAGCACAACAGAGGCCAGTGCTATCGGCGTCTTGCAGCCTCCTCGGCCCCACTGGCCACACAAGATATTGCTAACACACACATACAAATACACGCGCACAAATCCGTGTGCTACTTGCAACCACGCATGGAC
>JAPQRN010000003.1:11869259-11889068 GCA_037367275.1 Coranthus polyacanthus
CACACACACACACACACACACACACACACACACACACACACACACACACACACACACACACACACACACACTCCCTGCTGCTGTCGACTACGTAGCCTCATAGGGTTGGCAGATAGAACGCAGCAGGAAAAGGTGCAGGGGTTTTGAGGAATAGAGAAACTTGGTCTTTTTTATTCACAGCAATGAAATCAATCATTGCTCCCAGATGGGCCTATGATTTATGATTAGTGGAGTTTTTTGTTTTGTGTATATAAAAAAAAAAAATCCATGTTCTACACAATCTTTGGCGCTTTTGTGACAATGACATATAGTCAGTGTGGTAACATGACATTGATGGGCTCCAGTGTAAATGTTCTTTGTGGTCCCTTGACACATCTTATGTACACTAACACCCACGTGGTCTGCCAAATATATATTTATACGCATGTCTTTTGAAACTTTCTCTTGTCACTGTGGGTTTTTTTTTTTGTCTTTTTTTTTTTTAGATTATGAAGGTTGTTTTAAAGCCCAGTGACAAGCTTTCAACTGCAATGTATTTACAGATTTTAGATTAGAAGATAAATGTGTATATATACAAGACGTAGAATGTCAACTCAGAAATGTATTTTTTTTCATAATGCATCACAAAACCCAGACCTTAATCCAACAGAAGATTTATGGGTTTTTTGCAAGGAATCCCAGAAAACTGACTCAGTTCTGTTAGGAGCAAAAAGACAAAATTCCTGCAGAGTATTATGCAAACATTTTAGACGGCTACCCCAAGTATGTGAATCAAGCTACACAATTTGCAGGTAGCACCACCAATGGTCAAGGAACGGATCATTTCTATTAATAAAATGCAACATGACATGACCATTTTCAGGTCATCCGTTGGGTTCTGTTATTTTGGAAAGGTCAGAAATTAGCGTTTCAAACCATAAAACCAAAAATAGTATACTGTATGCATGACTAGTTAGAATTTTAAAATGTAGATTTTTTCCCTCATACCACAGCAACATTTGGTATCATATGAAACTAGGCAGTCCTCCCAAGCACATCACAAAAAATATGGATTTTGGTTATGCCTTTTCATTATAAACGGGTGTTTGTGCAGTCACTCCTCCTCCTTCCACTGCTTGTTAAATTAGACTATCAAGCCAGATTAACTCTTTAACTCGGTGACGTAAAAAGCTGAGTTCGTATCCATTTAGCCACGGTGCATGTAAATGTTCCCACGCTATAAAGACAAACTATGGGGACTATAAATAAAAGCAGAAAGAGATATAGGATGTGACAAGGAGTTAACTGAATATTTGACCTTGTTAATTTCCCAGCAGCTCATGCACCACCCTTACACAGACACATTAGTAGAGCACTAATGTCTAAGTGTGACTGGAAATCATGTCAGTAGGTGCCTCAGGTTACCTACTTGGCAATAAGACTTCTTATTGAGCTGTTGAATGTCATTAATGTACATTATCCATTTACACAATATAAACAAGCAGACAATGGACGTGAGTAAGACTGACTCAACTGGTAAGTGATAATGCCAATAGTGTAAATGCTGAAACAGCAGGTGCAGTATTTGTCGAGGAGTTAACAGTGTGTAAATAATTAACATTGACACATGCCTGTATAAAGCACTTTGCGGTTTGCAGGACCTTGGGTCTGAAGGAGAAGGAAAAAAAGAATCAAACCAGAGGTTCTTTAGCAGCTTAATATCCATTTCTCCTCTGATCAGTATGTAGTGGCCAGTCAGCATCATGCAAAATGCAATTTGATTTGATTTTACATCTCAGATATATTCAAAACAGGATCTACGAGCTTTAGCCTCAGAACCTCACTGCATCCAAATGCAAGTAGACTTTGAACTCCATTGAGTACCAATGTAATATTTGCAGACATATAATGGCAAAATAGAAATATAACCACCAGGGATGAAACATAAGCCCACTTGACTGCCGCATTGTAAATATTGCTGACTGCAAAATGGCAACAGTGTAACATGATCTACCTACATTTCTCTCCCTCTGTGAAACAAACAATAAAAAGAGGTTATAGAGGTGAGCTGTTGTAGAAACGTGTGGTGTTTGGCTGCATTAATGAGCATTTGCAAAACAGTAAAGCAACGGTGGTCAGTGTATTTCAGTGAAAAGTGGGCATTTATGATTGTCGTGGATTGATGGAGTCAGTCAGTTATAAAATTTTAAAAGAGGGGAGCTTTTGGTCGAGGGGAAACTAACACCATTCACTGATGGACATCATCCAATAAAATTTGCACAGTCGGCTTCAAAAGGTTTGGAGACACACCAGCGAGTATTCGAACTGGCCAGTTCCAGTAGTGTATACAACTGAGCGATGGAAGATAAATGTCTGACGTGAGCACTGCCTATGTGTGATACATTGTTTAGACACACCAGCTCATAACAGAAACATGGCCGACATTTTATATTAATTTGACTTTCTGTTAAAGATTTATATGAATTTCAAATTTATTTCGCTGTGTAAAATTCTGTGGAGAATTGCTCAGCATCCATCAGGCCCTTATTTCTTTCTGGACTCATCTAATGCGTCATTTATAACAACTGCAGAGCTGAGGTTCACTGTGTTTCCAAACAATGTATTTTATGCACATTTTAAAGTACTGTATCAGAAAAGGTTGATGGAAATTACAAAATTAGCTTCAGGTGGTTTTTGCCTTTTGTGAAAGACTTTTTTTCCGACGAAAGTGAAGTGGAAACGCCTTTCCCGACTATGTTCTGATGTAGCAAACATCTAACTCACGACTGACAGCTGTTTCCATCATATCTTCTACACAGTGGGGATATTGGGATATTCTCATAAAGCATGAAACACATGGCTGGTAGTAGCAACAGGTATGTGTTGACTAATGAGGAGACCAAATTATTCCTCAGTCCCATCCATGAAAAAACAGCCATTTTAGATGGAAAACAGCAACAGAATGCTCTACTTGTTCTACTCTGTTTATTACAGCCAATGCGTAACATAACCTATAGCACCACCTTCTGATCACACTACGCTAAACATGCCTAATTCACATTTTCCTTTATTTTTTTTCTTACAACATTTAAGAAGTTGCTCCAAATTTTCTTGACAGTTACATTGGAAACATGGCTATGTCAAAAAAAAAACTATAAAGATAAATTAAAGCTCCAAGCGGCAATGATTGGCCATGGTACCTTCAAGGACGTCAGGCAGACTACAGTTTTATTGAGGGCATGAAGATGTCTTCAGACCTACACTCTTATCGGATGTTGCACGGTATCGCTTCCGGTGTCCTTTTTTGCCACTATATCTCAATATTGACAAATAGATGTATTCAGGTCCGGATTCTTATCAAGCAGGAGAAGTTTGGGGCAGATTGGACGATGTACATCTGACAGCTTCCTCTTTCACGGCACAACATTGAAATTTGCTGCCTAAGTGAAAGTAAGCATTTTGAAAACTTGTCATTGCAAAAGGTCTTTAGATTTACGTTAAATCTAAAATTTAGGTTCGTTTTTGAAACTTTCTGGAGGGTGCTATCAAATCTTCAAGCACATTCAGACCCTCGAAAAAGAAGGATCCAACGTCCTGCTCTGTTTTAGCAGCTACTGTGCAGTTGGAAACTCAGGTCAATACCTCGAGTACCACCTAGTTTGCGACATTTGATGCCTGCCAGCTAAGTCTCTCACCTTACTTTACTGAACAGCCACCTCAAGGAAAGAACTGAAATGCTTTTCTCAGTTCTGTCAGAATATATTGGAAGAAGTAATACAACTCTGGCTTCATGTTTGTCTTGAATCTGTTTCTCTTCTTGCTGCTTGTTATAATAACAATGGATTCAACACTGTTTTGCTTGGAAGAATTTCAAGGAACCGAGAAAACTGAGAGGACTTTTTTTTTTTTTTCCTAGAGTTTTTTTTTTTTTTATCGTTTGCTGCATATTTATAAAAATAAAAACATTGAAGCACATTTATAGTGAATTTGTATTATTTTAAACACAAAGGATCTTGATCTAATCACTCAGTCTGCTCTGTCATTCTTTAGTTGTCCTTTGTTATTCTGACACATGTTTATTGCCTCTTTGTGCTGCTTTTGTGGTTGCAATCATGTTTCCTTTGTGGTCTTGACTTGCTACTGAATTGACATCTTCCCACAATATATCAGGAGAAATTTCGCACTCAAAATTCTTGTTAGTTTATACACCTTATGACCTTTTCTTTCTTCTGCTCCATTCAATTCAGATGGAAATAATTGGTGTTAGATATTCTACTGAAGGCAGATACTTCAGGCATACATGAGAAGTTCATAAAATATAATGCATTGTTAAAACTGTGGAGTAGGGACACTACCTACAACATTAAAATGCATCACAGCAGTTATTGCACCATTATTTTAACAGTGAAAGCCTCAGTCGTCAGAATGAGCATGTTTGCTCATGAAAATTTTACCACCAACAATTACATTTTTTTTTTTTATTCACTGAATTTACTGACTGTATTATGGCAGTAAATACAACTACAACTGAATACATGGATAACGGGGATTAAGCAATAACTATTTTACCTAGTATTTTAATTTAATTTTCTTATTAGCAACAGTAAATGACGACTAAATCATGTTTTCACTTTAGCCAGATTTTTTTTATTTTTTTAAAACTGTCAGTTCTTTCTTTCTACATAATAAGAATTCATGAACTAGAAGACCTTCACATTCATTTGCTTTCGCATTCTACTATGTATTGTACTGCTCTGGCAAAAACATAATAAATACGTTGCTTACACACGTCCTAGACACTGACACAGGCTCTCACACACACATAAACTCATTCCACACACATCCTCAGCTTTGTTGGCTGTTTGGAGGAAAGACACTCAGTCAGCAGCTCCCGTTGCACATGGCCTGTGTACTGTAGGGATAGAGCAGCAGCAGGCAAAATTAGATGGTCATAGCTCATAGACGCTCTCTCCTCCGCAGTTTCCTTTGAGGTCGGATTTTAGAGTTTTAGAGGGATTCAAGAGAGGTCACTGAGAAATCTGACTGTCCGCAGGGTTTGTTTGAAAAATGCTCTTGCTGGGGTTTGTTTTGGTTCATATTCCCATTTCCCAACCCAGCTCTCCCCTGGCTCCTTTACTGGTTTGCTTCTTTTTTTTCCCTCTGACCTACTCTCTTGTCAAGCCAACATGATTTTTACGCTGCCTTTTTTTTGTTAGTGCTGCTATAGGAGCTGAGTAATGCTTGTATTTCACGACTCACATTTAAATAGATGTACGCTGGGGTTTCTTTAGCACGAGTTCGGCTTAGACTGCTAATTATGTGTAGACTGGCATTGTAGTCAAGACCACTTAAACCGAGACCAGGTCATGACCAAGACCAGACCAGATGCATTACGGCAACCTTGTCATTGTTTATTATGAGCCAAAATGTAACTTAGGAACAACAATTTGTCACCATGTGGCACATTATTTCACTTTATCACAAAGGTAACAGCTACATCCCTCAACACGTAGTAACTAAATTAGGTAGTTTACCAGCTAGGTAGGTGGCAAATAGCTGGCAAGCAACTAAAACTAGCACCCTGAAACATACAATTTATAGAAAAGTGTTTAATTTACAGCTAATATGCACTAAAACCCCCTAAAAAACCCAAAAGAATGGGTGAAGGGTGAAGAGATTTCTGAAGAGTCTTGGTACAGATGAAGTTTTACATCAAATCACAGTAATAGTGTTACAATAAATCACAGACAATGACAGCCGATTCAGTGAAAACTCTGCAGTTGTGGTCTTGACCGGTCTTGAAATATAAATCCTTTGTTTGAGACTGAGCCGAAACTGAATAAAAATACTGTTGAGACGAGACGAGAGCAAGACCTTCAAAAGTGGTCTTCAGGCTGATCTCAAGACCGAGACCGATGTCAAGTACTACAACACAAGCGCAGACGGTCTTACTTATCATCTTTCCCATTGATTTCTTCTACTTTCTGCATATTACCCATCTTGCCCATCTTTACCCGGTGCCCCCTCCACGGTTCCACTTCCATTACTCTTCATTGTTCACATGTCTATGGAAGGTCAATTGATCTGGTTTGGAACAGTGGGAAATGTTTCAACTGATTGTTCATGACACGCACACACACAGACAACAAGCCCGTCACTTTATCAAGGACAGAAGATAAACAACTCTGAATTGGATGAGAGACAAGGTGGGGATGTTAAATGTGCTGCTCTAAATGTCTTCACACATCGCCTGTTAACTGATGCTGAATAAGGGCATCTGTCCTCTGGAAGATCCTGGGGTGTGGCGGAGTTGTGCGAGTTGCTGTGTATGTGGGTTAAAGTGTGACCTTTGAAGACTTGCTGTGTTTGCACTCCTTTCTTGCGACACAATTGGCCAATTAATCAAGAGTTCACTTATGCAATTTATTACAGTAATCGAGCATGTTTGATCTGAGCTAAAGCAACAAGGAAGCAACTGGATAAACAATGGACTTAACAGAGAAACAGCATGTACTGATGCGTGACGTGTGCATGTGCGTCATTTTTCGGTATGTCTGCTTTTGTAATGCAGACGCCTCGTGTCATGGTCGCGTCATTTTCAACGGTCTCTCTAAACAAGGAGTTGGTTTAAGACATATCTTCAGACTAGAGAGCAGTGTGTGAAAGTTGACCAACAAAAGTCATTCCTTCTAAATAACAGAATGGATATTCCCTAAGGTTCCATCCTGGACCTGCTGCTGTTTATAAATGACCTGCCTACAAGTCGTCCAGACACTGAATGCCAGCTTTGTACAGATATATGCAGAAGTCACCTAGTAAGGCAGGGGAGATGCTAACTGCATACTTGGATGATGTTCATCAGTGGCTGCAATGCAACCATAATCATCTATTGAATCTGGACAAAAAAGTGCCTATGTTTCTCCATTAGAAAACGTCAAAATCAAGACACATAACGAAGAAACAGACGAGATAAATCATGGTCAAGTTCTAAGCCATCGTCTTAGAGCCACAACTTAAGTTTGACAGACACGAACAGAAGATTTGGTAAAACACTCAAGACTACGCACACACTCAGGCAGCGCAGATGTTAATGCACTCTATGATCTTCACAATTTAATTTTATTGTATGCATGTAAACCTCATATCCTTATACAACCAGACTGGTGGCATCGCAGTGAGAAATGAGTCTTCAAATGTATCAGCTGCACAGCTCTGTGTCTGTTTATTAACCATAAGAATTAAAAGCAGCCAACCGCCAGTCTCAGCTCTGACTGCCCAGTGGGATCCGCAAACCTGCAGGGCAACCAAACAAAGTGAGTTAAACTGACTGGAGTTGAAGTAAGGTTTTCATTTTCTTCCAGTCGACTGACAGCCTGGGCACTCAGCGTATGTTGTGGTCTGTTAGTAAAGAGCACAGCCACAAGGCGTACTGGTATTTAAATGCTCTAGATTTAATGCAAAAAAACCCCCAAAAAAACCAACACTTTACCAACTCTGCTAGTGTTTAACAATAAATTATTGCCGTTAAAGTTGTATTTAGAAATTCTAATATTCTAATGTCCTCTGCGCGACCTTGGCTCTATAAAGGATTGCAGGTTAAAAGTGGATGTTAAAGGAGAAAGAGGGACAGAGGGAGTCAGAAACAGGAAGAGAGGAAGAATATTTGAGGAGCATGAAGGGTTAGGGACGGACAAGGACGAGAAGAGGACTAAGAGCTTGTATGTGTGTGTGTCTACCTCTTCTGTTGTACATTTTAAAAGTGTCTGGCTCCAAGGTGACCTCTGTCACACATTTAGGAAGAGAGAAAGAGAATGGATATAGATGGATAGTTTCATGGCCTTTGCTGCAGTTCAGGCCAAGTTTTCTTCCCAGTGCTACAGAAAGACGGGAGGAGGACGAGACTGATGGCCAGCTTTGGGGACAAACAGGGTCATGTAAAGAGAACAATATGAAATCCATTCTGCATCGTTGGCTCACTAAGTAATACTTTGATACCTTAAGTGCACATCTACATTCATCCAAAAACACTGAAGCCATACACAGAATAATCTAAAAGCTAATCTTTGTGTGGGGCACTTTTAAGAAATGCAGCCGTCACTTTACTGACACAAAAGGTTTGATTGGGTCAAGGTGGACAATCACCATCCAGACGCATATAGTCCAACGTTTTTTTTTCTGCATATATGATGAGCTTTGTAGAGAAGTTTGCCTATTTCATCGGACTGTCAACTGACTTTATAAAAAGAGTAATCGATCTCGTAATCAATCGCTCTTTTCTTCTTAACACTGAAGGTTGTAATAAAGGATGATTAGTTAATTGAAGCAAACACCTCTGTGTTTGAGCGTCTAATCCATGTGCAAATTGTGTTTTAGGTCACTCAAACTGTGATTCTTTTTCCAAAATTGAAGATTTTTAAAAGTTATATTTTATGTGTAGACATGAACAACACAGTTTGGGAAATGATAACATCACACCGTGATTCAAAAAAGCCAACTGCTGCTTTGTGTAATGAGAATGCACCTGAAATACCAACCATATGCACAAATAATGCATTCATTTTGACATATTTCAACATTATTCCACAGGTTCTCCAGTGTCTTGCCCCTGCAGGAATGGCTGCTTGCTCAGTCAGTCTATTGACGCTACTCACTGTAATACAGACATTTACACATCACTCAACAACACTTTAACAAAAATATTGAATCTAATGACTGATGAATATGAATGATTTGAATGAGTCTTGTGAAAGTCACTCTCCCAGTCAGCAGATGTATGCAGTTTCCTGCCACATTCAGGCCATTGTGCCATTTTTTATTGTACCTACTGTGTATTGTCATATAGAATATTGTTGCTAAGAGCTTGTTTTTGTGGTGTTGTAGTTTTTGCTACATAATGCAACTTTAACAGTTAACAAAAACATATGAGCTCTGCATTGCTCAGGAGTTGCCAAGGCCAAGTATTCTCAGGAGAGCTGACATTTCTCACATTCTGCATTTCTCCCTCTCGCCTTCTCTTTATCTTTCTGGCTTGCTCTTATATCACTCCTTTGCTCACTCCGGACCAACAATAGATGTACAATGCTTTATCATGCAGAAAGTCTCCCGTCCTGTCTACCCCTCCACCCTTCGACAGTCTGCAGATAACAATCCAGAGGTTCAGTGCTCTCCAGATTTCAATTGATTCTGTTGCTTAGTTTGCCTTGCCTGTGTTGCAATTTAAAGACACCATAGTGCCTTT
This sequence comes from Coranthus polyacanthus, assembly GCA_037367275.1. Classification (NCBI taxonomy): domain Eukaryota; kingdom Metazoa; phylum Chordata; class Actinopteri; order Kurtiformes; family Apogonidae; genus Coranthus; species Coranthus polyacanthus. The sequence continues at coordinate 11,878,477 of JAPQRN010000003.1, forward strand.
TTAGCTCATCATTAGGTTGTTTGTTGAAGGCTAGAAAAAAAAAAAAAGAACAGGTCCGAACAAGTGGAAGAAAAAGTCCTGTTCCCTTTTATTTCTTTTTCTTTTCTTTTGATTGTTCACTCTTTTTGCACCATGCATTATTCAACCAACTCCAAAAAACTTCATGCGAAGACCAAGAGATAAAAAAAAAAAAGGGGAACAGATAAGGTCTGAAAGAGGAAATACTGTTAGAGTAGTGCAAGAAAAAGATACGGGAGGATGCTGAGATGGAGGTGAAGATCAAATTTACCCTGTTTTCAAATATGAACAAAAATGGCTCGCACAGGCATGATACTATAATACTATAGGCCAAGTATAACAGACAGACAGAAGAAAAAAAAAGGTCTAATTAAGACAAAAAAAGATAAAGACAAGACACAGGATCAGTTAGATGAGGGGATGAGTGTAATACAGCGGCGTGTGGTGTGTGTGTTTGTGTGCATGTGTGTGTTCTCACTATCCGTCAGCTTATGGTTTACACAGGCTTTTCTAATGCATCAGTGCCCTCAGCCTGTCATAGCTCAGCAACGTGCCTGCCCTTAAATATATGAAAATCTGTTCCCTTGAAGCGTGCAAATCAGCATTTTGGAGCGCACTCGCACGCAGACACACACGGGCAGACACAGACACTTGCAAAAGCACAGACAAGTTACAGCCATAAACACAGAAACCACACATACACACACACACACACACACACCTGTGCGCGCACAAAACCGCACTTACTCTCTGAAAGTCACATTGCGATGGCTTGAAATGCCTTTTATGCAGATTGAGTACAAGCCCTCAGCTGATCAGAATCTAGCCTTGCATTTGATATGTGACTGAAGGGAGCAATGTCATTCCAGCTGGGCAAGAGCGCCTGTCAGCCCACACAGCTGCCACTGCAGCCAATGCATCTGACTTTCATTATGTCTAAGAACGTTAGCTGTTAGCTGATGATAGTTATTCCATGTGTGTATATCCCTGCCTTTATACCGGATAATGAGAGGGTCCCTATGTTTACAAGCACACTAACATTGCACTCTTACTCCAAATATGACGATGTTCCAAATTTGATATGGGTCACATGAAAAGCATATTGCATTTGAATATTACAAATTATGCTTTCTCCCAAATGGAGCATTTTCAGACTTGCCTCGGTTTTAGGAGCATTCTTTGGACGTGTACACGGCACATTGGGAATATGAGTCTCATTTTTACCGCTGCTTGCAGCACACAGCCACTTGCAGTCAGCTCTGTGTGTTGGTTCCCCATGTTCCCACTGGAGACACGATACATGACATGTTAGGGCATTGTTAACTATTCACAGCTGCATGTAAAAGGGGATATTGGTGGAATATTCATTTTCACTAGCCAGTGAAACTGCTTAGTAGGAATCTTGTCTTTTTTGGACTAAGGGCATATAAACATGGTCAGTCTTCCAGAGTGAAGTAATTTCACCTGTTTTGACTCTTTTTGCGCTGGTGGTTGGTGTTTTAGGATAGATTTAGGGATGAAGTCGAAGAAGATAGTGTATTTATTTCTCCTCACAAGAAATTCAAATGTTCTGGTACCTTATAGACTGACATATTTACATATGTACTATCTCTGTCTGCAGACTTACATGCAATTTAAGTTCTCTTTTATGCTCTCATAGGTGATGACATTTGCTCACACACTGATCTCAGCCACTCCACACAGTGACGACAAGGCCTACACAGCAATATGCAGCTCGCTTGTGTGTAAAACCCTCTTTGATATTCTGTGCATGACTGCTGGCAGAGGTTAGCAAGCGGATCACATCTATTACTTTGCTAATTCTACAGCTTGGCCTTTGCATAATAAGATGCATTTTCTCAGAGAGAGAGAGAGAGAGAGAGAGAGAGAGAGAGAAGAGAAAAGAGACAGGGTAAGTAATCCAAACATGTTGCCAATGACTTAATGAGTGAACCTCACCATTGTAATATTGGCCCTAAATGGTAATTGGGTTAATGAAAGTGTTTTTCAGTTTTGACTCCTGCCTGCCGACAAATGTAATGTTTCCACTCATTTGCACCTCCTCCCTCTGATACATTAACTCATACAGCACGTGCCAAACATGATTGTGTCCATGAGACATGTTTTCTGGACATAATGAATGTAATTGGAAGCATAATTCAGAGTTTTCTCTAGGGTGTGATGTCTTTTACAAAAAAATATGTTTGAGAGAGCGATGACTAAAATAAACCCTTTTTTTTTTTTTACACTGGGACAGAAATTGTACGTGTTGTGTAAGCTGTTACTAAAAACAAGATTGTGTATTTGACTTATAACAATACACAGTAATAATCACGACTGCTGCTTGTGGCGTCAAGTGAGTAAAGTTTTAAACTTAAAGGTCCGAACATGTTTTTGGTGACTGGATGACACCTTAATTATCTGCAAAGGGCAGGGTGCAATTTGTGAAATAAATTGGGGGTTGGGGGGATTAATCACATTGCATCTGTTAAAGTAACATTTACAGAGCTTAACAACCATGATTTAATTCATTTTTAAACATGCAATTCATCAAGTAAGATGATATTTTCACTCTTTGCCCGTTCTTTATGTGGACACATAGATCATACACAGCAAAACAAAAGGTTAAGTGCTAATTTAACCAGAATTAAATCCCCATTTACGACAATGTCCTGTCAACATAAAAAATAAATGGCTACAGTATGTGCCTGCTTGTCAGACTAAGAAACAGCCTGCTTTGATGATGGACTTGTCTTCTTTTTGTGCTCTCCCGGGGTGGAGTCATCAGAAGCACGTCACTTGTCCGATTATGTTTTGTAATAAACATCTAAAAAAGCACCTACAAAAGCACTTTGGCTAAAACCAAATTGAACCAACCCCTGGCATCTTTCTCTAAACCTAACCATGACAATTTTGATAATGCTGTCATCAAGACCAGGTGATATTGTAAATAAAATTGCCGAATCTTTAGGCGAAACAAAACACGAAATATGTCTGTGAACAACAGGAGCAACATTTTTGTCACATCAAAATTAGATTAACTAACATAATTTAATCATGGCGTTGAAACAAAACATAATGCAGGCCTTTTCATTGTTCTTTCATTTGGCTAGGTGTATAGTTTTCATGCTCAAAGAAAAAAGTTTGTGCTTTGTGACAATATGAAAAGCTGTGCATGGATCAGAATAATAACATTTGTTTGTTTGTTTTTTTTTATGGTCTGTGAAGTAGCATGAATCACTGAGAGGGGTGAATACATTTTGTCACCACGGAGATAAAAAGAATTCAGCAGAGGGAGGCGATGGATAGACGAGAGATCCCTCTCACTCCCCTGAAAACTGGACCAACGTAAAGGGGTAAGGAGCTTGTCAATACAAGGACACCGTTACCTGGATGAAACACTGAAGCTGCTTGCTTTGCAGGCCAACAATAAGCCCTTCACTGGTTAGGGTGACAAAGATATGCAGGAAAACCATCAGTAATATATAAAACACGAGTACCACATATACAGTATGTGTCCTGATGCCGCTTGGATGAACGTGCAACATATGTATGCACAGTGCTCTAGTCTTCATTATTATTCAGTGGCATCCTTCAGTGAGAGTTAGATAAATTAAAATCATCTTTAGATTACAGAAAATTACAGTCTAATTATCACTTGGTTATCACAGATGCTGTAACCCATTTTTGCAGGTAATGAAGAGAGTAGTCCAAGGCCAATTCATCCTCACCATCAGAAGATGAAAGTTAATTTTTTTAGAACAGCTTGTGATTTCTTTCAGCTATGCACGGTGCCTTGGTCATTGCAATTGTGCATGTGCAAGCAAGTGTGAAACATTTTGCAAAGAAAGAAAACAGACTGCAGAGATCAGTTTGAAGGACTCTTTTGGTAGAGTGGGTTGAGACTGGTCTCCTCCAAACAGCATGATCAAAAATGAAATGGAGAGGCGGGGGAACACTACAGCAAAAGGACGGACAAAGAAGCTGTGCCTTGTTGGTAGGACGTAGTTATTGATCAAGAAATGCTGTTGAAGTGGAAAACTTGAAACTGAGCATTTTAATTGACAGGATGGCGGAAAAGAAGGAGGGTTGGAGGAGGGAAGGAAGGGGAGGTGAAGATAAAACATCAAAGATGGAGGTAAATTATGCCCAACTCCACATCTGTTTGTCATGGTGCATTACTTCGTATCATGGATATGTAATATTGTCGACTTTGCACACATAATGCAGTAAAGCCTGAAAGAAGTGTGTAGCGGCAAACGCAAGTGTTGGTGTTATTGTGATGCTTCGACACCCGCTGGCCTGTCTTGGTTTGTGAGCATGATACATTGTGCATGGTGAAACTTAAAAAAAAAAAAACAACTTTGGGAGCAAATGAAAATTTCATGGCCCAGTGCCTCCATATCTGGCCGGGTTAGCTCTTCCATTTCGAGTCCCCGCCCTCAAAAAAATAATCATGTTCTTGGAGAGGGAAATGTTTGGTAACATTTCTCTCTTTCTCTCTCTCCGCTGCCCTTCTTTCTCTCCCTCTAACACATACACAAACTCTGGTCCTTAAAAAAAGTAATGCAAATGCAACAAAATACTACTCCCTTCCCACATTTTCCTTCCTAAAATATTCTTGACTGTGCTGTCCCATTGTGTTTTAAAGATGAGCGTTTAACGCCTCGATATGCATAGCTCTGTGTGAAAGCAATTCCGATGTCATTTGATGCTACTTACAGGAACGTTGAAGGTTGAGCGCATGTTAGTCGCGTGTCTCTTTAAAACTCAATTCGCACAGTAAAGAAACGAAGGCGGAGGAGTAAATAACAGCTCTGTTAAGTCTCAGTGAGGTAACAGCGGGACAATCACAGAAAACAAAATACACCAAGGGAAGAAAACCTGGGGAAAATAAATGGATGCTGCAGGAAATAATGAATTTAAGGATCTGTAATATACAAGAGCATGGGTTTTAGCTCATAAATGCTGCATAGCTACTGAAATCTTCAACAGAGTTTACACAGATTCCCCTTTGTTTACTTGGGTAAGACTTACACTTTTTTCTACCAGGACCTGTGGGATCACTTGTGTCCTCTGTTTACTCTTTCACTCGGTAGACGTATTGAGATGTGATTAAAATGCAACAATAATTACAATTTTCTGGCAAAATTCACTGCCATATTATATTCATTTTTGAATAAATCATACACTATTTTTTATTTCCTACCAAAAGCGGAGGGAGATTTGATGGGTTGGTTTGTGGGCGTGTGAAGCCCAGGAGTTTTCTCTTTACCCCACAGCTAGTTAGATTTAAAGAACAAAAGCATTTGGGTTAGAGAAAAAGAGAGTGCTTTGGGTTTAATATTCATAAATACATTTTGTATCATTTTCACATATTTGCAGACTCTTCCTGCAGTAAACTAAAGGGCTCTTTCACTAACCCTGGTCATGTGCTGCCAGTGACTAAACCCACAAAATGTTTAGCAATACCGTAGACACAACGAGCAGATGCAAATACAGGAAAACAAAATCAGGCTGGCGGTTACATCGGCAAACAAACAAAGAAAATGTCAAGATTAATATTTAACTTGAAAAAAACAGCAGTTAACTAAATTACCTTTTCTTATCTGATGAGGCTGTTTCCTGTAAGACATTTTTTTTATGCTAGGCACATACTTAGGTGTGATATGTATTCCCGTGCTCGGAAATTTTCTTTTCCTCGTGTTCTTACGTGGAGTTCGTGTTGTGCTGTCTAAGCTAACGGTAGCTAGTGTTGCAGCACACAGGAGGAAGCATAAACATCACCCTTTGGATTTCCATGGAAAATATGTCTGTAATATTTCCATTTGGAGTCCTCTACATAGAGGTTTACAAGTTATCATGGATATATAGGCAGTCAGGGAAGATGCTCGCTTTTTCTTTCAAATATATGTGAAAGAAAACTGAAAAAAAACAAAAACATATGCATATACATAGATATAATCAAAATTATATGTAAATTTTTTAGAGTTCAAGATCAGAACTTGACGTGTCACTTTCAACTTTCATTTTTTTTTTCAAATTAACAAAACTTTTGGCATAGATTTAGCTCCAACACAAAGTTCACGCAAGTGCATGAACACGTGTGAATCTTGCATTTTGAACCTTGAAGTTCTTGTGTCCATGTCCCGGCATAAATCATCAGTTGGGAAAAAAAATATTTCTCCCCTCTGCTTGTGTCTTAGCATTAACACAGAACAGCCATTAACCACCATGATGAATTTTCATTCTGATTTGATTTATTAGACACAGTGAAAGACTTTCTAAGTACTGAAAGGGCAAGTTTTTCACTGTGGGTGAGGATGTAATATTACCTGTAATCATCGCCACCGTATGTGACTGAACTGAATGGTAGGCCACTTCACTTAAGAAACTGACAAGGTCATGTGTATAATGTGAAAAAGAAAAAAAAAACATTTCACTGTAGTAAAGCCAAGGTTAGCCCTTGGACAGGATCATTTCTGACAGTTACAGTAACTCTAGAGTTGCAGATGTGTTGGTAAAGAGGATAAACAACACATAAATTGTCTATAGTCAAAGGACTCTAAATACAGCCAGATGGAAGGCTTACTGATCAACAAGGTCTGAAATGGGCTTTGCTGGCAGTTGTGGAGGACAATTATAGGCTGAGAAAATGAGCGTAGAAAATGAGACTAAGGAGGAGGACAAAGGAGGCATGTCAAATATGTGAACCAAAGCAAACAGGCTACTGCTTAATCCAATAAAGACCTTGCAGATGAAGAAAGAAAAAAAAGGAATCATAACAAATAATGTCTGGTCAGACAAAAAGGGACACATAGATAGATTCTTCTTCCTACCACAATGGCATCAGATTAGCTGCGGCGAAGTCAAGTATTTGTCCTTGACTTATAAGTGATGCTGACTGATTCCAAGATACCATTGGTTTATATTGATCACATTGATCCTACGCTCACCTCACTTACATTCTCTGACCTCCTAAGAGTTTTAGTCTGAGCTTTCTGTCCGTTTCTATTACTGCCTCTGTGGCAGAAACGCTGCTAGCCACCTATGGCCGCAAGCCATCTGCAGGCCGGCAGTCTAAACAGCGGTCGCCCCTTGTCCTTCATGTTCGCAGTCTTCTGTTTAAAAGGGAAAAAATGCTAAAAAGCAAGAAAAAGAAGACACGAGGAGAGGACTAGACTTAACGAGACACAACAAAAGAAGATAAGACACGACAAGAGAACAGAAGAGCCGACAAAAAAACTGAAACAATAGGACAGTCTGCAAGAACAAGTCAATCCACCTCAATATCTCTCCCTAAGGCCAGCTAAATTTTCTTCAGCGAGACAAGCGAGGGACATGAGGGAGACAGACACAGTGATCAGCTCAGTCTGAAAAGGACCAGTAAGACAGGCCTGACAGAATCAGTGAAATGAAATTACAAAGACTCAGTGTGTGGCAAAGCATGCATACAGCTGACATTTAGGCTGAGAGAAAGTGAAATATGCAACGGAGATGGACACAATATGGAATCTCCCTCTGTCAACATGTTTTCCGTATGAATCTTGCTTTTCTGCACCATCCATCCTAGTCAACTCTAAAACCACATGTCAAATGCTTTAAATCGAACATATACGATTGAATCAAGACAAGTTCGGACAAACAGCATATAGATTGGAGGTATATATTTACTGACCGTCACTTGCAAACTGAGCTCCAGAGACAGCATGCAGTACAACTTCTATTACTGACCTGACTGGGTTCACACGGGTGGCCTCCTACTGGCAAATGTAATTATTTGTCCATACTACTTTGTTTCAAGTGCATTTTCCCTGAATATTCTTTATATATATTATTTGTTGTGGTCTGGCTAAGCTCAGGGATTAGCATCCTAGAACTGAAATGTTTTGTGAATTTTCTTGGTCTTATTTTTGCCTCACATGTTACATACACTAGAGCCTGCCTTATCTAATCAATGCAGGAAAATGTTAGGAAAAAAAAGACGTCTAGATTTATTATTGATATGGGATGAATATCATGTCATATTTTTATATCTTTGAAAAGAGGCTGTTGTAAACTCAACTCTCAAAGAACTTTCAGCAAATGTACATCTGCAAAAGTTTAAAAAAAAACAAAAAACATTTTCCCTTTGGAAACTCAAGTTTCAGTGTTTGAAAGGTTTGAAATCTGGAAAACAAAGTACAACATGGGGAGAACAGGGACAAATACATGCAGAGATTTAATTTGGTGTCAGCCCATCAAAACATTATACAAGCCTTCAAAACTTTAATTCAGTTTTAAGCTTACAAACACTGAGTTTCAACCTTTGGAAACTTTTTTGTTATGTACTGTACTTTTTCAATCACACGAATGCTGCAGCCTATCAAAACATTATGCAAGCCTTCAAAACTTAGTTTCAATCATGCAAAATGTTTTATTACATTGCAAGCTTTAAAATCCTAAGTTTCAAATTTTTGCAGATTTTCCATTATGTGCACCAGTATTCAGATTTACAAGGTCTTAAACATGGAAAACTGAAGTTGGAGAGTAACACACCATGCGTACAAATATGAAACTCTGAAAACGTGTTGAAGAAACACAGTGAAAAGAGTGAGACGCAGCCGTGAAGAAGGTAAATTCAAATACAAAATAATATTTCCAGAGATTACATTTTTTTTCCAGCCAATCACAAATCATCTGAACTGTCAAAATACATTTTGCAATCTTCAAAAACTGGGTAACATTTCTATATATTAACAGTTGCGCTAAATCTAAATTTTTAGATAAGTAATGCAAAGATAAAGTTAATATAGCACAGTAGTCAATGCAAACACAAGGCAGTCATTTGGTTGCTTTTTTTCTCATTACTGCACCTACTTTTGCAACCAAACCCACACATTTGCCAAGACACATTACTTCCCCCAAGCTGCTGAGCACGTAATATGCGAATGGTAAAGAAGAGAATCAAGTGACAATAGCAGTTGGCAAACTTTATATTTTCACATCAAAGCTCAAACTCCAACAAACAAACTACAAACTTTTCGCAGTCACCTTTCAAATCTACGGGGGGTGAGTGGTTTATATTTAGTGTTGCTTTAAGATTCTGCACTCCCCGTAGCTTATACACATTTTTATTGCATGTTTTGGTGGCAAATAATATAAGACACGGGGACCTGAATATCTCAGGGTTTCGGTGGTATGACACCCCTCTGTGAAGCGGTTTTAAAATGAACAAATAGCTCCCAAAATGTGGATAGATAGAGGGAAGCAGGGCATTTTTATAAAGGTAACAAACCACTGTATCATTACAACATGAAAGAAAGAGGCTTGTTAAAGGTCGCCGCCTGCTACATGCCCCAGTAGTCCTCATACTTCTTAATCCCTCCTGCTGGGCTAGTAAATTCCCCTTTAATTAGAATGCAAATACCACTAATAAGGTTAATATACCAAGACTTGTTTTTTCCTGTAACCAAGGCATAGAATGAGAAGGAAATTAAATGATCCAAAGAAACGGAGCAGAAGTTCAAAAATGTCACACAAGACAGAAGTGGGTGTGTGCGTCTTCTTTATATCCGTTGTCAAAAATGCTTTGTTTTGTGCCCTTATTAGAGATTAAAGTGACTGATTGACAATGAGAGAAAAAAAAAAAAAAAAAGGTAATAGAGAGGAAGCAATTATGGAAAAACATAAAGAGAATAAGAGGGCAAGAAAGCTGAGGAAGAAATTTGAACATCATTCATGATTAGAGGCAATAAAACCAATAGTGGTCCATCAGCAGTAAAATATAACCCAGAGGAAGGTTATGCTCATTTTCTTCTGCCTGTGATGTGTTTGCATGTGTGGTTTGTGCCACGCCTACTAGTCATTTTCTGCAGAAAATAAAAGGCTCCTGAATTGTGATGGGATATCATCTGAGGACGTTTGGTGCAGATGGAGGCCTCGAAGAGGGGGTGATTTGTGCCGACGGGATGAGGAAAAAGTTTTAAGCGATGCTTTAAGACCCATTATGGACCGGACAAGGAAGGAAATATGGATAGCCCGAGTATCAGCGGAACAACGGCTGTGAAATAGGGCGGTGACAGGGTAAACACTGACTCAGGGATCATGTAAGGCTCAAAGAGTAACAATTGCAAACAAATAGCTGAAGCAGGGTGCACAAGGTTGCCCTCACCTTCATGAAAGTTTAAGGAGGCATCAATGTTTAAAATATGAGCTTTATGCCAAGCAATGGACCCCTAAATAAACGCAAAGCTTTGTCAGCCAAACGTTGCGCCAATCAAAGGTAATGTCGTCAACTTGCCAGCTTGTTCCCCCCTTCTAAAACTCTTGTCTGTTTGACACTTTTATTAGATCGATGTGTGTGTTGCAAGGTAATATCTTTTAATCGTGGGTCGGATATATAACCCCGCTATTTTTTTTATTTGATATCCTTGTCATGATTGATAGATATCATCAAAATTAAAGGCTCAACTTTGAGGTCAGGAAGAGTGATTTGCTGTCAGCGCTTCTTTAATAGTGAGAGGAGAGCCGACCAGTCGTTTCTCTTTGGGGATAGTGAGAGAAAGAAGAATCAGAGGAGGAGGTGGGTGGGG
>JAPQRN010000003.1:11889098-11902079 GCA_037367275.1 Coranthus polyacanthus
ATGAGAAAGGTGGAGGAGAGCATCTTATGAGGTTATTAGGTTTTAATCAATATGGTATATGGCCAGAAGATGATTGGAAAACAAACCTAATCTGGGAAGAAATACGTCTCTCATTCATCTCCCGGCCTGTCTCTCCGGTGGATCTGCCTGGCTCCTATTGCCACCTTTTTCCATCCAATACACATCGCAATGAATGTCGGGAGCCTGTACATAACAACCACTTAAACAAAGCAAACAACAACCACACCAAAAAAAAAGAAGAGAGAGAGAGAGAGAGAGAGAGAGAGAGAAGAACAAAAAAAAGGAAAAAAATAGTGTGAGTAAGGGGCCAGATTTTTATGGCATTTTTTTGCAGAAAAATGTGATGTAAAGGTGTGCGTAATGTGCTTATTATTTCGGCAAAAATGTGAACAGAATGCAAGACATTCTGGTGTATGCTGGTTATGCATTTAATTGACTTTTATAAAGTCACACAAAATTCCTAACAAAACAAGTTTTGTGTGGAATCCAGGCTATATTTTTTTCCTTGAGTGCACAAAGCAATGAGGAAAACAACAAAAGTCTAGGTGGTTTTCAATGCGCGACGACAGCCAAGTCTATTCTGAGTATGTTGATGAACTGCATTAGATCTTAAACTGGATGTGTGTGCCAGGGAATTTGTGATTAACATAAGGACATACACCAATAAATTTATATAAGGGCAGCACACTACAGTGCTGTCTGCAAACCACAAACCCAACAACCCAAGGTACTTTGATAGGAAATGTTAACCTATGAAAATAAAGAAAGGAAAACTTCATATCTGCAGCGATGGAAAATTCAGAATGTAAGATTTAAAGGGAACAAACGTATAAATGTATAATCACCTGAAAATAAAGGAACCATGTTTTTGTTACCTTAGAATGAGTCATTCAAGTCAAGAGGGTCCCCTCCACTGCCATGTTTCCATTACTGTCACATACTATGTTTAAGTGTAGACCAGAGTTAATATCCTCTAAACTGCTTGGTGCCACACTGAGCCTTTAATTTTCAGTTGCATCATGTGCGCAGTGGGGTCACTGGTCCAGAAAACTACAGATGGTTGGAGATTTCAAGTGCATTTAATGCTGTATGTGCAGAAGAAATAACTCTGAGGCTTGGTGTAAAAATGGACGTCGACTGTGTTCTGCCAGGTGTGCTGTTACAGACAGGCATGCGTTCAGGATATTGATAGTGTGCTCGACCACTGAGTGAGTGCTTCCCAGTTTCTGGTTAAAGGCCACCTCTTGCTGGGTTTGAGGGTTGGTAAGTGGTGTCCTGATCATCTAAATGACAGACTGACAGATGACAGAATTTATGCAGAAAAGTCTCAATGACGACTTCTATCATAATTCTATCACAACACTTACCGACACTAACTGAAATTGACTGAATGGAATTCAATCACTCATGTGGATGTATTAGTCTAATTTTGTTTACATAGGCAAATCGTATTTAATAAGTTTAAGCAATTAAAATTATTGAATGAATAAATGATTATGGAAACAAACCAAAAATGTTCTGCAAAGAAAATTGCTTTTTTTTTCATCATTAATATTTCACTCCAAAAAAGTGAAGTTTTGCATATTGGCTTATGAATGATCAAGGGCACTTTAATTTTGATATTATGTACCTTAGAAAAACAGGAAGAACACCAGTATCGATTAATGACAGAAATGTATTTACACACACAATTCAAGATCAAATCTGTGCATAGACACAATTGATACACGAGGCCCATTGTTTGCATACATGCATCCAGGCTATATATTTTTTAAGCTAAGCATTAAAGGGTTGCACTTTATCCCCTTTCCTGTTTGCAGCATAGATATCTGACTTAAGGAACAAGTGATCAAGTGCGACCTCTTCTGCTTGTGGTTGATGTCCATGAGGGTAAGGACTTGAGAGATGGAAAAGGGTAAGAGATGGATAGATAGGAAAAGATGGATTGGATAAGATTTTTTTTGCACGGTGCTTAGATATCGTGGCGCCGCTTGAGAAGCTTGACTGCCACACTAAGTATACCCCATCGACACATCTCTTCAGATATGTATTGGACATGACCAGCTGGGGAACAGACTCCAGGGCACATCCAGGTCATGCTGAAGGCACTGCATCTCCCATCTGACATGCTTTGGAGATCACCCAGTTGGAGCTGGAGGTAATGGTTTGGGAAAATAGTGTCTGGGCTGCTCACCTATATGTAGTTGTGGACCTTAATTATTCAAAATGGATAATCAAGTGGAAGCACAAATTGCTAACTACAGCTTGCCGAATCTGTGATTATACTTTCAAAATTATAATTTAACACACACACACACACACACACACACACACACACACACACATACACACACTTGTTGCTAATTAGCAATTTTGCAAAGCTGAAGCGCCCAGTATGGCACACGGTGTTACACAGTCTGAAACTGTATAGCGAGCAGTTCATTTTCATAGCACTGAGCTGACACTGGTATTTCATTTTATGAAAGACATAGACAGCTGGCTTTTGTGTATGTCTCCTGAAAATAAACATGACACCAATTCAAGCGACAATGTCAGACTGTTTCTCATATCCATTTCATACAGACGCACAAACACACACAAATGTCTGAGTGGATAGAGTCGCTCATGCATAAACACAGCAGGCAAAGCTGTGTGTACATTAGATCAGTTGTCCTCCTGCTATCTTTTTATCAGGATGCCTGCAGTTCACACAAGATGTGTTTCTAACACCATGAGATGTTATTGAAATGTACACGATATAAAGGAAGATTTGTGGAATTCATAATGCACAGCTGGCGGCAAGAATTATAGTATAGTATGGTGTGTGTGTGTGTGTGTGTGTGTGTGTGTGTGTCCATGTATCCAGGTTTAACATGTTTTGTTTTTTTTCCATGTCAGGTGGATGAAACACAAAAGCTATTTGTTATTAACACTCTGATTTAAATTCATGCAGTCATTCCCTGGCAGTGCAACACCAATATCATTCACAGTGAAGTGGGGTGCAGTGGTATCTGTTAGTGGAAAGGGAAATGGTTCACTTGTTATTTTTTCTCCTGTATGCCAGTGTGTTACAACAGTTCGTGTCTGTGTGCAGATGCACGTGTGTCAGTGCCATTTTCCTTTCAAAGTGCCACCACATGACCCCTTGGTCTTTCACTGTCGTAACAGAGCCCAGAAGAGGTGTACTGCAACAGAGCATGACTAAATATTTCAGCAGAGCAGATGGCCAGGACTTTGTCAGTACCCGTGGTAAACTGGAAAAATATCTAGACAATGGATTTGAAGCTTATTGTAACATTTTAACTAATGTTATTCTGCCGTGTAGCTTGCAGAAATGATCAGAGATAGTTGGCAGTTATTGGACAATTTTCAGCCTTGATTCAAGGTTATTTACACAGAAACTACCACAAGTGTTTCCAAGCAACAAGTCAGCATCATTAAACTTATTATTTGAACAGCGTTACCTTGAAACAAAATGGGATGTTTGGAACATAAGGGGCAATGTTTTTTTCTTGTGATTATGAAGATTACACTGACAGTAGTAGCCTAATATTATGAAACGCATCAACCTATAGCGCCTCATTATCAGGTTAGAATCTCTTTAATGTCACCGTAACTTTGGATAGTCCACCTACAGAGTACACAGAGGATTCGTTGCAGTTCGGCAGCTTATGTTTAATATTTAATATGTAATTTAAAACAAAAAACCAAAAAAGATTACAATTTCTTCACAAATTTGAATAATAATCTTAATATAAGAATACATTTTCTCATAATTCATGTATGAAAGAGTGAAAAGGCCAATGATGTTCAACGGATTATCTATTATTAACGAATTTGCCCCTGGGGGATCAATAAAGTTTATTTGTATCCGTATTAATAAAACATTAAAACATTAGGAGAATAAAATAAACTGTGGTATCATAAAACATAAATAAACAAGCAGTTTTATAAAAGTGGGTTTTTAAAAGTGATTCCAAGTCGTTCCAAAGTCAAGGTGCCCAGTGTGCCTACTCTGTAAACTCTCTGTAGGTGGACTGTGAGGTTCCTGCCGTTCTGTCCCTGTCTGTCTTCCATGTGTCTGTTATTGTTTATCCTTTTTGTCTCCCAGCCCCTGTTTCCTCCTGTGTCTGTGCGAGAGGACAGGCTCTCCTTCTTTCTCCTCCAGGAGGGCGTGGCCGGCGGCTCGCAGATTGGCGCACTTTCACCATCATCATCGTCGTCGTCATCATCTCATCTACCACCGTTTTAAAAAAAAACCTCAGTCATCTCTGCCACCTTCCGGCCGGCTAGTCGTCTATCATTCTGGTCGAAAGCCTGAATAGTTCCCTCGAGAAATAACTTCAGACATCTTTGCCAGTACACTCGCCTGTAACTTCTTGTCTCTCGGTGTGCAATCTACCCGTGCTACCGCTGCTCCTCCTGGATTCCTCCGTACCTGTGGAAAAGCCTACGCCGACTCCACTCCTGGTCAGCCCTCAGCCCAGGCTCTCCCTCCTGGTCTCGTCCAGAATCTTCCTGCTGCCAAATACTAATCCACTCTTAAGAACAATAAATCCTATATCACTGCTAAACTCTGCTGCCTGTCTCTCAATCTGCTCAGCGGTCCACTATCATTTATCAGCTCTTGCCATGGATACTCAAAATGTTACTGAATATGGAGTCACTGACACTTTTTTTCAAAATATTGCACTGATATAACTATTTTATCATGAGCAGTTTACATACGGTTACCAAAATATTACTAAATAGTTTTGCCTCACGACTTTCTTTAAATGTCTATTGGTCCATTATTACCCTGTTACATAAATGTTGGTATAGTGGCTTTACCCATAGACTGTGTAAAAGTGGATGTAGCCATGAGGACATCAGACATGTGTTGTGGACTGACGTTTTGAGGTCTACTGGTTGCTGATATGGCATAAATGTGTTTTGGGCCATGATTTGTTAAAAAAAAAAAACTGATCCAATTACTCATTACTGTAATTATATGACAAAGGCTGATAGAGGTAAAGACAGAAAATAACATCACAATGATTTAAACATTTACAGGGTAAGTGCCAACATTAAAAGATACATTTTGATCATTTTGTTCCACAGCTAATCCTGATTTGAACTGAAGGTGCACGTGGCTGAGTTGAATTTCTCTGTACTTTGTCAGTGCCCTCTTGATGGCCTCACCATTTAGCTGAAAAATGAAACACTCATTAAACAAACACATCTCTTTCATTCGTCTCAAGCCGTGGACAATGACTCTACGGAGAGACAATGAGTGTATTAAAGAGCTAGAGCACTGATTTAGCATCAAGTTGAAGGCTGTTTTTTTTAGTACGCTTTGTCTTTAAGGAGAAAACAGTAAGACACAAAAATAGTTCTTTGTACCCAGTTGTGGTTAGGATGACACTCAATTATTTAGTCATGTCCTTATGTACTCCTCTTTGAATAGACACCTAAACAAGATATTAAATTATGGTGAGGGTGCATCCTTGAATCCTCAGTTCTATACTTTTCATTGCCTGAAATTCTTAAAAGGATGCCAGTTATTTAATGTATTTCTGTAGCATATTTTTCTGCCCTTTTCATGAAGGATGACTGGGTTTTGTAAAATGAATGCGCTTTGTAAAATGAATGCGTTTCATAAATGTTTGTGTCTCGAACTGCAGAAAACACTGTCATTCTGTCTCCCTTTCTCCCACCACACCCAAACACACTCAAAAGTGATGGAGCTTTCTGTATTTGGAGGAGGCCCAACTCATTAGGGTGATTGTCTGAGAAGCGCCTTTGACCACAGATCATGAAGTGCATAATTGGCCCTGGATTTGCAGCGAAGAGGGAGAAAGAATATGTGTGTATAAGAGTGTGTGTGTGTGTGTGTGTCTGTCTGTCCGTCCATCTGCCTTGGCAGACAATGCCATTCCTACCAAGTTAGGTTTAATGCTTGAGACAGGGAAAGCATTTTTAAAAAGCATTTAAGTTTATTAAGATCCTTCTATTATCTACTGAAACACAAATTAAAGCAGTACATTTCGTATTTATAAAATTATCATTTAGCTGAACAGTTATGTGCATTTAAAACAGAAGAAACTTGCAGCAAATTGTTAACACTTTAGTGTAGGAAGCCAAAATGAATAATTCAGCTTCCTCATTGGGGGAGATAGATATATAATGCATTAGTGCTAGGCAGGGTGTCAATGAATCATAAATAAGATTTTGAAGATCAGCATGAGCAACAGAGAGCTGTTCGTTTGCCACCATCTCTGTTCCTCTCTCTGTCTTACTCCTATTCAGAAAAAAACACACCCCCACACACACACTTATTTATTTCACTTGTCACACTTTTAAAAGGGGGGTTTGAGTGTGATGAGGAGGGCAAAAGAGAAGCAGTAAGAGTTTATGTAGCAGGACAGAAAGACATACAGGCAGAGACAGATGTGGAGACGGAAAGAGATGGCTAAGCACGGAAAAAAATACAGAGACAGAGCAATGGAGATGGAGAGGAGGAGTTAATGAAACTGTATTAACACTACCATAATGCTGCTTTACACCCGAATGGGTATCTCTGCACCTTGATACATTTATGTTCTAATTATCTGCATCATTGAGGTTGATTGATTGGCCTAATATGGTACACATGGCACAAATCTAGCAAAGAAACCAATGTGTGACAGCTTCTGTTGGCACTTACATCATCCTTCCCTATGTTAGCTCCTCTGGTTATGTCTTCTGCTCAAAGTCAGAATGACTTGAGACAACTTGTGCTCATCATCAATCACATAAATATGTTGGAAGCACTTGTTCTTCTTTCAGGTTGAACAATGATGAGATTTGTAACAGTAATTATTACAACAGGACTATTTATTAAAGGAGAAAGGACTTTAGTGGTGCTCAGTTGTGTATGAAGTTGCATTTACTGTGTGGGGGAAAAAAAAACAACAACAGGCAACAAATGGCACAGGTTTTAATTAAATCAGAGCATGCTAGTTGGAAATTGTGTTTCCAACTCATTCGGCAGAATGAAATGGTGCCATACACGTTTCTGCATTTTTGAACCAAAAATACAAAAAAACATACAACATTTCTAGATACATATACATACATCAATTGTATTTTTTTTTTTAACCTGTCATGGCGCTTTTCAACCATGTCTCTCAGAAATTACTGGTTAAGTTTAGACACTGGCAGCACTTGGGTAGAGTTATAAAAAAGATACCAGGGCTTGGTTTGATGAAGTTAGAGCTTCCAACACAAACTTAACGTTTTTCAATACAGAAAAAGTCTGCAAAATTGTAATAAAAAAATGACTTACAAGGTATTTATTAATATGCAAATCAAACCACAATCTTTTTCTAACCCTAACCAAAGCACTTTTATTGCCTAAACTTAGAAACCTACAGGTTTTATACAGAAAACGCCTGCAAAGATGTGATAAGAAATGAATCACAATGTATTTATTATTATTTAACTGAACTACAGGCTTTTTCGAACCCTAATCAAAGTGTTTTTATTGCTTTAACATAAAGAACTTACAGGTGTTGGGTTCAAACTCCAGTCTCTGGCGGCAAAGTCCTGAATTTAGTATATCCACCATCCACCCCAACCACCTCGTCCCTATTTAGGAAAGGCAACAAAGCAGTGGATCCTTAATAACAAATTTAATCAAGACTATACATATATCTATGGATTGCAGAAATGCACAGTGGAAACCTGGTGGTTCCTGGTGATTGGGTTGGCATTTATTGTGGGGGTGGCAAGCAACATCCAACAAATGGCAGAGGTTTTAATTAAATCAGTGCATGCCAGTTACAAATTGTTTCCGTGCTGATTAAAAAAATGAATACATTTCTCTGACCTACGTTTGCTCATATTTATTCTCAACGTAAGACAAACTAATGGGTATTTTCACTGACAAACATCTAAATGGAGGCAGCATCGGTGTGTGGGGCAGGAGAATATGAAATTTATATTTCTACCACATCCCTTTGCCCTCTACAAACTCTCTCTGGAAGCTAGTCACATTGCAGGCCAGGGAGGTTGCATTAAGCATACTGCAAACGTTAACAGGAAGTCATTTGCATCACATGAACTATACACCTGGGTTCAAGCCAAAGTGACCTTGGCAGGACAGAATTATAGTTAGAGGTATAAATTAATGGAAACCAAACACCTAACCAAGCATGTACACACACATGTATGCACATATTCGTTCACACATGCCTGCAAACACACCCAAACAGCACTGTATTGTGGAGTAGCAGCTTTATTTGACCGAGCACCAGTCACCTGTAGAGAATGAACCACTTTGCAGGCGATGTACGCTGCCATAAACTAAAATGAGCACATGTACTGTAACCCAACCGTTCCTGCGATGGCATCAGAGACAAAGCATCGAGGACAACGTTATGAAGGGCAAAGGAGGGGTCACAGATTACCTCTAGCAAGAACCAGTGAAATGTGTTACAGCGACACAAGCCAATGTGGTTTCCCTGCTGGACTACAGTAGCATTAAAGACTTCAATCCCCTGCTCAGCCAAGATTGACGACGAACATGAAAATATATTTGCAAGGATTTTGTAGGCAGTAAAAACGCTTTGAGAAAATAGCACAAAATGCTTGTACAGCACTTCTTCAGTCAGTGGCAAGAGAGATGTTGAATGGAGTGGACATGTGGTCATGCATGGAGGAGGGCCAATCTTGAGAGGCCTTGCCGCTGAGAGTAAATCATTTAACCAGCACAGACACACATACCTAAACATGTTCATGGAGATGGTTAAAGAGAGGGACCGGGAGTCTGAGACGGCTGGATGAAAGAAAAGAAAAGCTTAAAGATGAGTACAGCAAACAATCTGAAGTGTTTGTCGAGAAATAAAATAAGCATTCATACACAAAAGCAAACGTATTACTCTTTACTGTTCCCCGGATTTCAGTGTATTTGTGATTAAGTGTAATGTTGTTGCTGTTTTCAACCATTAACATTAACAGGTCCTAGCGACCTGTCCAGGGTGTATCCCACTTCCGCCTAATGTCAGCTGGGATAGGACACACACATGACCCTGTAAAGGATTAAGTGGTTACAGAAAACGAATGAATGAATACACGAAAAAAAAACTTAAAATGAGCAGCAGGTGGCCTAAATCCTGTTTCATAAAAATGATACTCACCCGTATAATAGCTCTTCAGCAATTGAGAATTAACAAATACTCTCTAAAAGTTCTGAAAGCTCTGAAATAGAATAATGGAGAAATGACCTTGGGGCTCTCATAAGGAAAAAATAAAATTAATCTTAAAAAAAAAAAAAAAAAAAGAAACCAAGAGGAAAACTAGCCAACAGCAACAAAATCCAAATTGTGTTAATAAGAGGAGGAGGCTAGCCTTACTGTATGTCTAAAAATAACCATTTTTATCTTATGTAGGGACTCAGCTTTACTGCCAAGCCATTCATTCTGCCCATAACTCTGGTAGGATCTATCATTTCATGGTTATGATCATAGCACTCAAAGGCTTTATATGATGTTACGCAGTGTTGCTGTTCTTTTTCTTCTTGTTTTATTGTCAGGTGCTGTTTAAATTCTTGTCACTATATGTTACAGATAATGTTCTACATACTGCCACCTGCTGTACTGGAGGGGAATGTGGGAAACACATCAAAAAAGCCTGGTAGGTTATACTGTATGTGTAACATCAGCGTTCCCGAAAATCTTTTATTTATTTATTTATTTTTTTGTAATTTAAGGCAGGTTAAAAATTGGAGATATTTTTGAGGAAATATTTAAACCGGATGACAGCGGGGCTGAAGGGTACATTAATTATGCATCAAACCCAAGTTGTTGGTTGAATTAGTAACACGATAGAATGTCTTGTGGTAAAGACAACATACTGCATATCTTACATGTATATCTATTGTTGGGATTTATCCTCCCTGACTGTACATAAAGTGAAATCCAAGGCTGTGTTTGGAATCAAATACTGGACACTATGTATATATGTGCATTCTGCACGCTACATGCTACTTCCTATAGTAGTGTACAGTGCAGTAATGTTAGTACTGCACCTTAAATAGAAGTTACCACTTGCCATTAAACAAAACATGATTCTCATAATGCACTGTGGAATGCAGCATATCTCACAGCTCAAGTGCTGTACTGTGAAATTTGGCCAGTGGAGTATTCATGTGGGTATCTTTGGCATACAGATTTTCAGGTTGGTCACGTACATACTACTTACTACTTCTGGTGAGAACTATGCCAGTAGTAAATACGGCATTTCAAATACAGCCCAAGAGACTTTTAGCAAGACAGGAAATGACACAGTATCACAGTGTGTGATAGTGTTAGCGTACAAATGAGCGAATACACATGAAAACACCCCGCCAGGACGACATAGTTCCCGCTCTTACTGGAAACCATAGAATGTACATATGTAGAAATACACAACACAGCCCTGCTTTCCCTTCCTATGAAAAAGTGAGGCCAAAAAAAAAAAAAAAAAAAAAAAAAACACACACTGCCATCTTGTCATCTAGACGAGACTCGGGGATGGGACGTCCACCCACTGGGCAACCGACTGTCGAATTTGCCTCATCACCTGTCTCTGTGGGAGTTTTGACAGCATTTGGTCATTACAGCTGTCAGTCATACTGAACCATTCACCTTTTGTATATGATTAAATACATATTTAAAACAAACTTATCAGAAAGACGATGACTTGAACATACATCAGCAGGATGAAAACTACCTAGAAATACAAAAATTACCGTTGGGTTTTTAGTTTGGCCCACGTCCCATTGGCTAACCCGCGTCATGCAGATAGCAGAGGTTGATTAAAATTTTGGTGGAGCTATGGCATCATCCATTGCTCTAATCTTTAACAGTCTATCCACAATGCAGCAGGCTTGCCTTCACCTCTCCTAAATTCTCCCAATTTAGAACCCTTACATCTGCACACCGGTCGGTGTCTGTTCCGAGTTAATTCAAAACAGCACTGTTGCTCCACAAAACGACCAAGGGCACAACAGCTCGATACCACCAGCTCATGATTCAACCCAGCCTTCACACACACCAGCTACTCTCCATCGCTCCACTTGGTCCCGTCTTCTCACCCTCTCACCCTCGCTGTCAGAATGATTTTCCAACCTTTTCCTTTGTTTTCCTGTGCAGGGTAGAACTGCATCTATTCTGAGTATGTATAAGCCATTCACTGAACATGACACACAAAAGAAATAGCAGCAGCTAAGCATTGTTATTATTGTGTTATTGAACTTCTAACAGCAAAGACCTTTCCTCGCTTCATATTTCACAGTTCCTGTCACAGCAATTTTCATAGCTCTCTGAAATATCTTGATGTTTTCCTCGCAGATGCTTGATGAAAAATGTATGTATTGCACTTATTGAGTGATGCCATTTTTAAGAAACATGAGGCAATAACAGTTCCGATGAGGGAAAAAAAGGCTGCCAGAAAAAAGGAGAACAGTTTGCAAAATTGGCAGTTATCTAGGCGCAATGATCCCAGATCAATCTAAACCTAAATGACAAAGGTAGATGCAGTCATTTGGAAAAAAAAAACAAACTGTTAACTAGAATCCTAGAAGCAAACACGGGAAAGAAATAATCTACTGAGATTTTGTTCCTGTTCTTTTCCCTTTATTCGTATACTGCCTATTGATGGTTTCAGAATCCAAAGGAAACGTTCACTCCACAGCCTCTGTAAATAAAAGTCAGATACGCAGGTGAATGTGAGATGGGATCAGTAGGTCCAGCTTTCTGCTCAACACAATCACTACTTTTACATGAAAACTGTTATTACACTGCTTTTCAAAATTAGAAATAGAACATTCAAAGCATTTTCTGATTAAGAAATGTGCGATATGCCAGTGTTATTCAAGGTTTAAGAGCATTCTTTTTATTGAGCATGTTCTTAATGAATTCCCTGTGTACATGTTTTTACAGCACGCAGTGACTCACAGCTCCCTTTTTATGTTCAGCTGGGGACAAAGATCCTCTCTGGGGGATATTATTGTAGCATAAGTATCTGCAAATATTTGTAGAGAATTGTGTATCTGTATCTCAGTCTCTGTGCGTGTAATCAGATTTGTAAATGTGTAAAATAATCTGTAAATATGTGCTGAGATTTTCAAGTGTATTGAGGTCTGTAAATGTGTACACAGACATGCGTATTTGCATTAGCATTGGTGCGCAACCTAAAAAAAAACAGCTGCACACCAATGCATTCAGGGTGGTCCTCAAACTTTTGCTCATATAGTGTATGTATGGCTGCATGTAAAAAGGAATATTAGTGGAATATTAACTTTCACTAGCCGTATAAACAGCTTATTTGGAATATTGTCTTTTTTGGAATAAGGGCAAGAAACAGAATATGTTGTGCATGTAAATGTAGTCAGTGATAGCCAAGGAATGAGTCTGTTTTGTCAAACACGGTTTTCACTTTAAGTGCAAACACTACTTGTTCACTCACAGTATTTCCCTATGAAGAGATGATTATGCTGCCATTAACATAAGCAGATTTATTAAGAGGATAATATTATTAATGTTATATTATTATTAAGGGATAATCATAAATACCACATAGAAATTAAACTGCTGTCCGGGCCTCCCCAGTGACCGCAATTAATCCTCGTTAAACTATGATGCCACATTTTGAGGCAAAGTGTGTGAATGACCTACGTGAGGATCTGCAGAACAAGTGACTTTGCTTCTCAAACAATCCTTCAACACTCTCCAAAATACACCAAGACCAGCAGGACTTGGGATCTTCTGCAGAAAATGACTGTCCTACTTGTCAGGCTTAATAATGTTGTGATTATATTGTTTGCCTCTTTGTATAGTGAATCAGTGCTTGTGTTATTTATTTAAAAAGAAAAAGACAGAGAGACAGGGTAAGAGAGAAAAACTGTGGAGGATAGAAAACAGTACAGCAGACAGGAAGAGCCAAACCATATTCAACAAT
>JAPQRN010000003.1:11902179-11912302 GCA_037367275.1 Coranthus polyacanthus
TGAAACATAACTTGTATTTACACCTACAGTACATGATTTTTTCTTTATTCAGTGTACAGCAAGACTAAAGACTAACTAAATAAACATTAGGCTCTCCCACGCTAAATGTGTGGAAGAGGCTATACAGTGCAGTATATGCACGTTAGTTTACTTCAGAGTACAGTTTAGGCTATATCATAGGCGCTCACGAAACTCATGAAAAAGACAAAAAGACACAAGGAATATTACATTACATTTGACCTTATACATTCACACAGTGGACAGTTGTCAGCTTTCCATCCTGGCTTTGGCTGCAGCTGCCGTGTCACTTTTAGTCTGTACTCCGTTTTTACATGTTGTATCTGTTTGTAGTTGGTTCTTCTCGTGGCAAATACGCAGCTGATCTCAATCTGTCCATGTTTGTGATCGGTCACCTGGTGCCAACTCTTGCCTGTTTGACATGAATGTGCTCATAACCAATCAGAAACCCCCGGGCTGATACCATGTTTGGCTTTCTCAAGCCGGGTAAAAGAAAGAGATTCTGGGTCTGGTTGAATTTGCTTCGTGATACAGGCCCCTGTGCAAACTCAACAGATCTGGTTCACGTTCGTGCTGTTGTTGCAAAAAAGCACATGCACTCTGAGCAGTGAATCAGAAGTTAAAGCTGGTCAGGGCCAGGTTATGACAGCACACACTGCAGTATGGTGTCTCGTACAAGGCAGCTATATTGTTGTACTCGCACACAAAGGGACTGAAATGAATCTGTAAGAAATGACAAGAGTGTTCTCAAAGGAGAAGATAGGAAGATACGCAATGATATAAAAAAAAAAGTGCTTACAATTGGGGGAATTGTTGCTTTGGAAAGTTACAGACCATATCAAACACAGCAATTCAAAAGTAGGAATGGTTTGTATATGTGGGTGGACTTCATCTCTCAAACACAGGAGTTTCTATTTTGGTTCCTGATTTCTTCTGTATCTACTGATGGTGATACTGAACTCCAAATTGCCTGAATGGGTGAATGAGAGGCAAACTGTAAACACTTTAAATAAAATAACTACATAAATGCATTCAGATTACTTTACCCAAGACATCTCGACACAGATTCATCTCCTAGCAGTGCCTTTTTGTGTTGCCTTTTCAAATCGGTGTGTTAAGCTACTATCTGCATTCCACTTTATGCCTGCAGCTGAAGTTGTTAAAAATAACTAGCACCGGACTTTTCTGTCACACTGACAGTCAATGAAAACTCTGAGGCAACACATTTTCGATTTTTTTTTTTTTTTTTTTCATGGATTCAAACTGATGAAGTTCGAATGAAAACGCATTCTATAACAAATAAGAAAATGGACACGAAGAAAACAAGGTGAAAACAATAAATTACTGTAACCAATATAAACAAGCCAACATGGCTACTGCCAAAACAAAAGTGACAGTAAGTACAGTATACCGTATGTAACAGTATGGTGTATGCCCTCCATTGGCTTTAGTGCAGGCGGTAATCCTGAGACGCATAATAATAATATTTCATACTGGTTTTCACCGACCACATCATATCACCCTAATCCTGCCTTTTCTCCCTTAGCTCCCTGTTCATCTTAACATGGAGTTAAACATTTTAAAGCAACTCTGGGTCTGGCTCCAATGCAAAGCAGAAATTTTAAACTAACCCTATGAGCCAGTTTGTGATCTAAGATCCTCAGATCAGGCGCAAAAGTTAAGTCTCAGATCTATTTGTGACCATGCTTCTGCCACCAGGGGCCCTTGACATTCTTCTTTTAAATGATTTAAGATGATATCACAGGTGATCTTTTTTATATTGCTTTACCATGCTGCTTTTTTACATTTTTGCATCTTTTGTCATCTTGTTGTGTCTTAACTGTACCTTCTTAATATTTTCTTGCTTTTGTTCGGCCTTACTGTTTAGCTGTCTGTTAACTTCTGGGTTTCCTGCTTTTACTTTATCTTTCAAAGAAGCTGCTATATCAATATAATAGTGCATGCATACAAGTGAATGCATGATTGATAAAGCTTAACTGATGTTGCATCAATCTTGCACAGCCACAAAAAGAAATTTGAAGAAAACTCTTGAGACGTTATTAAGAATGAATCATACGTGTGCGTGCTTGTGCATGCTAGTGCATAGTTTGTGAAGTTTGTGTTGACTCTGTCTTGTGCTACGAACTGTCCGTTTGATATTAGATATTGAACCTTTAATCTTTCAGTGTTGACCTGAAAACTGTCTATACAACATGGTCTTGAGTCTGGCAAATCTGAAGACATGCTATCAGGAGTTCTTCTCCGCTGTCACAGAGAGTACATTAGTGTACTAAAGAAAAGGTCAGACATGATAATTATGAGCTGAGCGAGCTGTAGGAAGCTCATTTCAATGATTTCTGAGTGTAGGCGTCTAGTGGCAACACGTGAAAAAAGTGAACACTATTGCACATATACACAAAGTGCATTGCCAATGTCTGTAACTACTGAATGGTTATTAGGTAGACTAGCTTTTTATTTGCTTTTAAATTCAGCGACAAGAAGAGAGACCTAGAAAATGAAAGTATATAACTAATTTTCAAAAAAGCAGAAAAATGAATGTTCCTCCACTGGGATTTATTCATTATTATCTTTCTAATCAAGAACTACAAACCGAAAGTAATTTGATGCATTTAGCAAATCACTCATTCTCTCGTCTTCCTCCTGATTGGAAAGTGAAGTAACCACTGCCTGCCCACAGATGATAAGATATTGATCACCGTTACATCTCTGTCACTAGGACTATTGGACCTGTGATGAAGGTTCGAATAGATAACAGGCAGGGATTATTATGACGGGCGATAACACTTTATTAACAATTAATCTTTGCCTGTGTTGCTGCTTTAATGGAAAACTTTACAAGGAGACGCATAAAAGTAACAGAAACTGTGTTTACAGTAAGACCCACAGAGAAAGATTTTGTGTGATGGAACATAAAGTCAAGCATCGGTGTTTAACACCCATGACAGCAGCAGGGGCATGAGCGCTGGGAGTGTTTCCTCTCTTTGCCAGTTCCCTCGTTTCATTCAGCTTGTTAAAGGCAGCCCCATGTAAGCACCCCGCCAGCCTGTTAGGGGAGGGATAATGAAGTAATCCATAGTCATTACTCAACCATCACCCTTGGTGTGCACAGGCCGCCATGGACCACTTAGCTGGAGGTGTGTCAGTGTGTGTGTGTGGAGGACGGCAGCCAGCGAAGGCATTAGTTTAGCACAGAGGATTTCAGGAGGTCAGTATGGGACATGGGGACAACCTCCACAGGGTGTGCTGAGGAAAGGGTGAGGTACAGGGAGCCTGGCAGGGTCTATGGGACTGTTGTGGTGTACTTTAATTACAGCAGAAGGATAATTTGAGGATTTATTGATCCCCTGCTATGGTTGGGGAGGAGGACTTCTCTTTGCTGTTATGACCTGCTGGCCCAAGAAGGGGGGGGAGGCACGGGTGAGGATGGGAGGAACGCTCAGGTGGACAATAGGGATGAGGTAGTGGCAGGCAGGCGGGCAGAGGAGGAAGCTTTATGTCGCCATAAAGTTCAATATTATCACCCTGACCACCCGTTGCAGGAATAAACTTGTAAATAAGCAAGGCAGCACATGCTACAATCCTAAGGATGCTGATTTAAGACTATTTGTTTTGCTCGTCTATTTATTTTGCATGATTGCACAATTTACAAGAGGCAAGCAGGGTGAGGCATGCAGGCCTGATACAACATCAAACAACACAACAGCATGACTCACGGCCGGACGCAAAGCCAATTCCCAGGTATTAGAGTGCTTTAAGTTTTATGATCCCCTATCACCAAACCTAATATAATTACCCTGCAAGGGCACTCTGTCTTTCAGCTATAAGGGGGGGCGAAATGGGATGCTTGAGGAAAAGGGGGTGGATGCAGTTGTGGGCGGATGAGTGGATCCTTAAGAGAGAAAGAAGGTGTACCAATAGAAGGGATACAGTGTTTCTAACTGTATCTCTTCAGAGCATGTATTCTGCCTTCTTCTAGAATACGTGCCTTTAAATGTAATTTGTAATAATTCTGTTCATCTGCCTTTCCCAAACTTAGAGTTGGGACCCAAACTTAGAATGGGTATATGTGAATTTGTTTCTATTTCAGATAGAAGGAGAGCATCCTTTTTTGCATGGTCTGTTCAGCTAAGATGCTGAAAGTTTTTACAGTTGAATTGTTTGCGGTTAACTAGTATGCTGCTAGCTAACATTACTAAACAATTGCTGATGTTATCTCGCTAGCCATTATTGACATTCTGTCCCCCACCTGCAGGCTTGTCACTAATGTGGATTAGGGTACAATTATTTAACACTGTTTTGACATGGAAGAGTCGGTACAAAATGTTGATGCTATCACAGTTCATTAAGTATTTTTGTGGGTCTGGGTCACAGGAAGATGTGTGATGTGTTGTCTCTCAAAAAAGATGGAGACCTTGACCTTTCGTTTTCCACAGCATCAAGTTAAGAATGATATGGAGCCCCCTAAGGGTCATGGTGAGGATTTCCCTTGCAGTAAGTTTGCATTTCCACATACATGTTGTGTTTCTTCCCATTAATTTACATTTCATGCTGCGGCGTAGTGTACTGCATTGCAAAAAGATTGTGAGGTTACACAAAATGCACTGAGTAGCTGAAGTCCATTTTGTTACCTTGCTACTAATCCTCATAAAATCTTAAAAAAAAAAAAAAAGAAATCTTGTCTATATTCACGCAGCATGAAATGAGTGAAAAAGATCAACATAAATAATAATGCAAAGCCCTTGTTCAGTTGAACGTGTAACTTAATTGCCCATTGTAACTCCATCCTATCCTGGACAGGTAGAATAACACTATGTGCGGGGCCTGCTGTGGTGCAGATATGATTTTGTTTCGATTTAAGGGTGAAATTAATGAGCAAATAATGCAGACTTACTCCCAAAGTACTCCCATTAATTAGTGATTAATACTAAAGAAAGTAAATTGGATTCTGACTGCTACCTATTTAAATAGTGTACTGTAGCTAAATACAGTTACTCGTATTTTGTTGTCGGTCCATTTGCAAGCCCCTTAGCGGCACACACCTCGAACCTCACAGACGATGTTAAGTGGTAGCCAACACTGTATTGGCGGTGACCTTTACCATGTTGTTATTAATTGCCTTATTATTTTAATTAAGGGCTACACCCCATGTGAAGTGGAATTGACAGAGCCACATAAGAGACTGTGTAATTAATAGAGTCCATCCTGAAGGTCAATCCTGAGTCCATCCGGGATGAAGACTGTGTGCGTGTGTGTGTTTGTGTGTGTGTGCGTGTGGGTTCCTCCTCTCCTCTATTTTATCATCCTGCATGTTGTTGTATGAGACTGGTATGATTAGCTCCTGTCACACGACCCATAAGTCATTCCCTCCCTGACGCCTCAATCTCTGCTCGCTGTGCTGAAATGTGAAATGTGTCACTGTGGCCACGAGTGATATACACTGCCATTATGAATAAAATAACCATTGTTAGGATGTCCAATATTGCATTATCTCTGTCCCTGTCTCCCATGCTGGGGCAGTAAGCTCTATAGCCACAAGGTCAGGCTGAGAGGTCAGAGTTTATGTTTTGCTCCGTGTTCATCCTCCAGAGGTTAAGCGGCACTTCCTGCGATTACTCCATTACCCTTTCTGGCACTCTCGTCCTATTGCCAGAAAAGTGAGGTGTCCCTCATCTCTCCATTATCTTGTGCTCTTCATGGGTTCTGAGCTTGTTTCAGCCACGTCTGTCTACCTTGCAGCTTGAGGCTGACATGTGAGGGACACATAAAAAATTCATGCCGAGGCGAGACGCTGAGTGAGAGAAGAGCGTAAGAGCAATGTTTGGGAGAGTGACAGAGACAAGACAAAGAGGAGAGGCTGAAATGTAAGCTAAAAGACAAGAGAGAATCAAAGATGGGGGGAAGAAATGTGATATATTGAGGATGGTGAGCCAATATATGCAAAAGATTTGAACGCAAGGCTGTGTAAACAGTTAATGTCTGGTCTGCATTCTTCTTTTAAAAGGTTAATTACATCTAATCTGTGCACAAGAAGCTGTGTTAGGGAAAGAGACATTAATAAGGCATGACAAGGCAGAAGAACAGGTAGGGCAGCAGTCTGGGGATTGGAGGGATAGGCAGACATTGCCATCCACTCTGACTATACCAGCAAGCTAAGAGGACTCGATAAAAAGACTAATCAGTCATCAGAGGGAAGAGGAGGAAGGGTGGAGATAGGGACGCTGCTGAAAGACCTTAAAAAATAATGTCTCTATTGGTTATACAACTGCTGCTCTTGCTTAGCTCGATGAAAATACCATTTCTAATTTAGAGAATATCTGCATTATGATCTCAAAGAGAATTTTCTGTAACAAAGGCATTTTTGTCTTTGAAACATCTTACTCAATTCCCTGTACTTTCTCTGAAAAGACAGCCATCTGATAATGTTGCATCCCTTTGGGGTAAAATATTGCCAGGAAGTAAAATCCAAGAAAAGAATGCTGAAAATAATCTCAAAGAAAATCAAAGCAGCATAAAAGGAACAAAAGGAGGATGTGCTCGAACCATGTATACACATGGGTGAACTTATGTGTAATTTTTATACATACAAAGCATTCTTTCAATGCAAACATAGCAGTGTGAAACTTGACATATCAGCAAATTACAATTAAATGCATTCAAATAAAAGCGGAAAGAACAGCAAGGCCTGGTTCTGTCAGTGTCACTGAGTCAAGCCTTATATCAAAGAAAACAAGATCTGAGTCATGTGTTCCGTGGTGAGGCTTTGTTTTAACTTCAGACGGAGAGTTGAAGTGATGGGTGTGAGACAACAGCAGCAAGACTGCTCTCTGCGGAGACACTAATCCTCGTGATGGCATTATCATCCACACATCAGCCCACGATACAGTAGGCAGGCACAAGTGTAGGACTTGCCGCTCACTGTGACAGCTGGGGTCTGGGAGGGAGGAACAGCTCATTACTGGGGATGTTTTTCAGTGTTTTGATGGGTAAATAGAAAAACTGCTATCAAAAGCAAGCGCTGACAGCCACCGCAATGCCTCCCACTTAATCTGGCTACGCATGAATGAGAAAAAGGATAATATCATCAGCATACTGTCATATCTTTTTTTTATAAAAGGAAGTGGAAATATCAGCTGCCCCTTTTTCAATCAGTGATTTGTATATCAATGGGCAGCTGTCAATGGGGGCACTTTGAAGTGGCAGTTGGAGATAAGGACTATAATTAGCCCCTTACTGTGAGTAGGTGAATGGAGCTGCAGGTAAGAAGAGGCTGATAGCGTGTCATGTCTCTCTCTCATCCTATGTTTTTTTTTTTTTTTTTTGCCACCCATTTGAAAGATTAAAATGATAAATCAGTGGATGTAAAAGTCATTTGCGTCCAACAAAACTTGCGGTTGCAATCAGTTGTGACGCAGTCAAATGAATGCGTTTCATGATCGTTCACATGCTTCAGTCTTAATGCACTGCTGTACTATCAGCTGGCAACTCACCCTTGTATCAATTGCAGACGTTCTTGCATTTTCATTGCTCATCAATCCATCATGTGAGTTCTTATTTGTCTTTTTATACAGAGAGGGATTCAAAAGAGGGGAAGGTACTGTGTATTGTTGTACATGAGAGTGAGAGGAAAGGGCTGTTCTTACTCCATTCAGGCATCAGGATGATGGGACTATTACTGCTGAATCCTTTCTCTATATACTTATCAAAACCATACCATAAAATGTAAGAATGTTAATCCGTGATAGTGACATTATTAGACATGAAGTTTGTGCTCCATTAAATCAGATTTCTTTTTAATGTCACATTCCCTTCACATTCCATCATACCTAAACAACAAAATAGGTTGACTGTCAGTGACTCCCAAAACAACGTAAATATACAAAATTTTCAGATAGATAGAAGTTCCACAGACAAGGATAAAAATAATAATTGCTGTGTTTTGGCTGTGATAATGCCATTTGGTTAGGGTTAAGGAAAGATTACAGCAAAGGGTAAAATAAGAAATATTACTTGACAAATGTTACAGAAAAAAAAAAACGGGACGTGAATACTGGTCTCCTATTCTTAAATCCACAGAGTGTATTATTCTACCATAACCGTCCCCAATGTAGTACTAAGATTTGTCCCTTTTCAATTATGTCACCACACTGCCATTGCTCCATTTTTGCATTTTTTTTTTTTTTACATGCAATTATTAATACAACCAAACATCCACTGATTTAATCATCTTCAAAAAATCAACCTGTATTGTTATTTGTCTGGTGAAGTCGAGCCCATCTTTTGCTGGATTTTAAAATAACTTTTCCTGTTATCTGATGTGAATCCAAGGATGTCTAGGAGGTGATGGGAGTCATCTAGGAGGTGATGGGACACCTCTAGGGGGTGATGGGAGACCTCTACGGGGTGGTGGGAAACATCGAGAAGGTGATAGGAGACATCTAGGACGGGATGGGAGACGTCTAGCGGGAGGGGATGATGCGGGACGTCTAAGGGGTGATGTGAGGCACCTGGGTGGAGGGCATGATGGGGGACGTCTAGGATGTGTGGGTGTTGTTGGGCCTGGTGGAGGGGACATCATCATCATCATCATCATCAGGAGGATCGTAAATTACCAAATTGTCAGGCTCTCCGCTGATGCAGGACTACTGATGGGATACTGATTCCCTGCAGCAATTTCTCCAGTTTATGATAGTGTCATCATTTGCCTTTTCCAAGGACACTGCGGTGGTCTTTTCAAACATTTTCATGTACAGATCCCTCATCATATCATAAGGAATCCCCTGATGAATTGACTCTGATGAGGGGGATGCGGAGGACTCCACCATGGATGGAGTCTTTGGATGGTGGGATGCTGTTGTGTGTAGACTCTGGGGAGCATGTGCTCGGGGCCTCTGCAGAGCTGGTTTCTGGAGGTGTAGAGGGTGTGAAGGGTGTAGGCACTTCTGGGATCAGGTCCAAACATGCATCATCATGGAGATCAACACCACCCAGGAAGTCAGAGGGTGGAGCTTCACTTGAGAGTCATGAAGCTGGACGTGGTGTGGAGGGTGGAGTGGTGCACCTGTCCGGGTCAGGGGCATCGGCCTCAGGTTTTTCAGGATGGATAACTTCCACTCCCTCACTGTCACTGAGTTTCTCTGATGAAGAGTCAATTTGGGTGCCATCTTCCTTTGTGCTCACTAGGAATGATTTCTCTCTGCATCTCTGTAATGAACGTAGCTGTCTGCTCCTTCTCAAAGCATGGCGCACTGGGTATAGGGGGCGGACTCTTCAGTTCTGACAGCATGGCTGCTGCTGCCAGCTTCATAGCGAGTCTTTTGGACTTTCCTTCACTGCCTGCTGTGAACTCACCCACAGTCACACGCACCACAAAACTCTTCTGGCAGGTAGGGACTTCCTCCTTCACAATCTCATGCACTTCACACATTTCTGATTTCTGAGGTTGTTTCATCAATCCTTTCAGTTCCTTGGCTGCTGTGTTCTGTTCGGCAGTCTGAAAGGTGTTTCCCTTACCAGTGAACTTATGATCTCCAACAGATAGTTCTATCTGGGGTATGAATTTGTGTGGAGCACCGTGCAGTATGTACATGATAGTCTGTAGACATCCCAGGTTTTCATCCAATGTTTCTGTGCTCAAGTCTAATTTCAAGGATCTCACACAGTTCATCCAGTTCGGTTATACAACTAACGCCGTTGAATTCGTCTGCCTTTATGCTTAGGCTTTGGTAGTTTTGTCTCAGCCAGGGCAGTTTCAGCAGCATTGTGCTGGGCTTCTTTGATGCTGGTCTCCTTGCCGTCCCAGTGTTGGTCCAGGAGTATGAGCCGAACCGCGATGATCTCATTGCCAGCTGGGTCTCGAACACTAACCAGCTGATAGTTATCTTCGATGTGGTTGTGGACAGCCAACTGATTCACCAGTGTAAGGGCCGTCTTCTTTGAACCGTCCATAATTTCTGGATTCAGACTCAAATTCAATTTGCGCATCACCAGCATGGTGGATTTTTAGGTGAAAGAAAGATATTTTCTTCTTTGGTGTTGTTCAATACTGATTCCTTGCTTCAGTTCAAATTGAAAATGTGAAGTTGTT
>JAPQRN010000003.1:11912402-11925845 GCA_037367275.1 Coranthus polyacanthus
TTTTCATTTTGTCCATTTTGAATAGCCTACCCATTTTTTTCACATAAATACTGTGAATTTGTACAGTTTTCAGTTATTACAAGCCCAGTCAGTGCTCCAATTTACACATAAAACTAAAGCAACATAAAGTGATCCTTTCAAAAAACGTTTGTCAAGAAGGTTGATATATAGCCTTAGGCTAAGTCTGGTACAGCGCATCAAATGGCAACATGTATGTTTAATATTGTACATGGTCCCTTACAAATAAAATAAAATAAATAAAATAGAATGAGAAAAATTAGGCCTGACTGTAAACGTTGCAGTTTAAATTACACCAGATGTTTCTGTAGGATGTGTGTAAAAGTTGACAAAAGTAAAAAAAATATATATATATAAATATTAAACAGAACTCTCAAAGGAGACAAATTCATCAGATAGGCCAGACATATTTTAATCTGCTATCTGGTCAATCTTTCTTATAAACACTCATCTGTGTGGTTGTATTATTTTAGTAGGAATGTACAGGATGCTATAAAATCATTTTAGTTGTGTTTCCGACTTGTGGAGATGAAGGTGAGAGAAGAACTGTAAATCTGCATCACCACCATGCCCTTTGGTCTATTTGTGCCCCCAGAATTTGTGCCCCCCTCCCAAGCCCTGATATTTTTTCTGTAATGATCACCATTTTTGCACTTGGAAATTACATGAACTACATTTATGTAATGTGGGTGGCATTATGTATGTAACAAAATGCGATTGGAGTAAGTGTTTCAGTTAACTTTTCACATCATTAATCATATTTGTGCAAAAACTCTGAATTCGCAGGTCACTGCAGTTGTATTTTGCTGCCTAGCTCAAAATGCATATGGTCGTTGCTCATCACATAGTAAGGCTTAAGTGAGTTACTGTATAGATTAAATTAGCATTTGACAGTTGAGTTCCCTGCTGGTATCAACTGAAATGCACAGCAAATGCTTTAATCTGAGTATTACATCGATGCCGTTATTCAGAGTAGTTAAGTTAATACTACATCCACAAATGTAGTGAGTTTGGCTGATTCAATGCAACCAGTTTTATTCCTTTGATAAATTATAGAGAAAATGCTTTTAATTTTTGTCTTGGTCAATATATTTCATACTTGTATTTTGGGTAGATTTCATATCACTCTTGATATCAACTTTTACACCAGCAGATGAGAGCACTTGAAACTGTGTTGCCAGTCCATCCTCTTCTGGCATCCTGGCAGCTGAAGTCGAGAGAAAACTCTAGAGTCCCATTTGGGATTACTTTGAATATGACTCTGCTTTAGATAAGAGCAAGTGTCTTGTAGTGGAAGGTGATAAAATATGTGCAACATTTCACAAGGGGAAAAATCCCAAATATCTAAAAGTCCATTTGAAAAGCTTGCACAACAAGGCTAAACTACCTTACCTTGACAAGATAAGAAAGAGCAGTATGAAAAATGGTGTGATGTTTTGTTGAGTTTTTATTATACACAACTTTTTCTGACATCTTTGGAATGTCACCTCTGACAGATATCCCATATTACAAAACAACTAAAACTACAGAGAATTAAAAAAATAGACAGTAAGTCAAATATACTCGCAAACCTGTTTTAAAACCTAACTCTGACTAAACTGAAATTGAAAACAACAAACAAAAACTAATGATGAATGCAAAATTATTATAACCTTGAAATCCACAACTCAGACCAAATCCTAGATGGGGCAATAAAAACATAATACTTAATGCACACGGTCATAGCTGCAGTTTTACATCCCTCGCAGACTTGAGTAAGTCATCCTGATTGGCTGAATAAATACTTGCAAGTTCTGGATTGCAGATATAAGTGCCTGAAGGTCAGACATCCCCATTAATTCTGTAGAAAAACACACTGCCAGATTACACTTTACTTTCTCTTCTGATTCCTCTCAGACCGTGTGTTTTGGTGAAATTACCACTGGCATCAAAAAGTCAACCTGGTTTTGAATAAAATCACCTGAAGACTAATAGAGAGAGAATTTATGTGTGTGCATCTTTGTGTGTATGCTTTGCATGCACATTTATGTATGTGTCTATCTTTTTTTTCTTTTCTTTTTTTTTTTTTAACTTGGCTTAGCTTCGTTTAGGTCAAATCAGGCCTGACACTGTGCACTTTGTTTTTGGCTGAATGACAGAGACCCCATTTACTGAATGCAAATTAGGAGCATTGTCAGCGCTCCTAATTCAACAGCTCTTCCTCCT
This sequence comes from Coranthus polyacanthus, assembly GCA_037367275.1. NCBI lineage: Eukaryota > Metazoa > Chordata > Actinopteri > Kurtiformes > Apogonidae > Coranthus > Coranthus polyacanthus. Next base: position 11,914,626 of record JAPQRN010000003.1, read on the forward strand.
TTAAAACATTTGGCTTTTCAGTGTTAAGTGTTAATAAATGGGTAGTTCTTCAAAGACAAAGTGATCTTACAGCCGATACAAATGAGTAATGTCTCTAGGACTAAGTCCCATTTCAGTGGGTGCACATGAACTTTAACTCAAACACTGTAATGTCATGAAGTTAAAACTTGTTTCAGGAAAAGCTTGTTGAAAACAAAAGGCCTCATACTAATTCATGAAATTAATTTGGTCTCAAAAAAAAGAACATAGCAATAAAAATGAGCTGACAATTGAAAACACACCTACCTCAGTCTTTTTCTGTTGAGTAGTCGAATAATGTACAGTATGACTGTGTCCTTTTTAACAAATGTAAAAGATACACAGAATGCACAAGTGGGATGTATAATCTAACTTAAAAAAACAGTTAACCACACAAGAAATCTGCAGATCTCAAGTGATATGTTGTAAAAATAAAACTTTGAGACAGCACATCAGTAAGAAATAACCCATATCCATTTGCAAGGCAGATTTCTCCTCCAGAGACAACTTCTGTACAATGTATTATACAGGTACTTGGTGCCTTTTTATTCAAAGTGAAAAATGACACAACTAAAGGCCGCTACGGGTTGCAAGTGTTGGTCAAAATGTTGAGTTACGTCGTGTAGGAGGTGATGGGAGACGTCCACACTGTTAAAAGTACTTGTGTTCATTTGTCATGATAACTTATAATTTGTCAGTATGACTACCAGTTACTGAAACCTTTGTGTATAGCTCAACACTTTGCGTTCGTGTCGTGTCAACTAATGAAAAGTTTTTGAACTTGGAAAAATGAGTCCAGTCAAAAGGACGTACTGAGTGAGGGCTTCTGTCATTGCCCGCCGTTTTCATGTTTGTCTCGGTCTACAGTTTTTTTGGTTGTTTGGATTTGCTGGAATTTGAATAAGGTAAGTAATCGGTTGTTTGCAGGTGACGTGAAATCAGATGCCTCTGTTTAAATAAATCAATCAATTCGAGAAACTACAGAGAGCTTTTGTCACGTAACAACAGATACTGTTCACGAGAGGTAAAAATACAAGAGATGTTTCTGCAAGAGATGTTTCTGCTGTATTTTACACAGTTCAACCGTGTGTGTGAACACTTGTAGATTTAAAAAAAAAAAAAAACAGCTGAAAGCAACAACTAACACTGTGGAAATCGTTTTGGTGATAAATCTGTCCAAACTGATCATTATTAGCAGATGATTATTAAAACCGAGCCTTTAATTTGTCACAGGTGTGTAAGTCTGAGAGTTTTAATCATGATAAAGAGGATTATTTACTGTTGAACTGTTCTTGTAGTGGTTTTAGAGATATTTTGGTATATTATGTTGCTACATACATGTTGTTGTGAGAAGATATTCACAATATCTCCACTTGAAATTAAAAGTAGGAAGGTTTTCTGCTCGTGTTTGCGGGCTGACGCTCTGGTTTAGCATACTTACAGGTAAGGTTTGTCAAACACAAGGTTCTCTTTCTTTTTAAATCCCTAAAAAAAATCCAGTGCAAACTATCCTCTCTCTTCTGCCTTTTCACCTCACAGAAACATTACATTGTTTTACTTCGTGGCAGCGGCTTCGCCCCGTGTGTATTTATGTTCTGTAATTTAAAGAGAAAATGATTTCCAAGTGCAGCAGGTCCTAAAAGACCTAAAATGAACACTGTAAGTGAACTGATCACTATACGTGAATGGCGTTTGAATGGTTCTGTCTCAGGTTTACATGTACAGTAAATGTTCTGTAACTAACCCACATTGATCCACATCTTCAGTGACATTTGCCCAGTCCTCTGAGACTCCTTAATCCAGCAATGTTTCACTAACAACTGTAATGTTAAAGTTGAGCCGCGGCAGCGTTGGATGTTTGTTAAATGAATCCATAGCTGTCATTTGTTATGTGGAGTAGCTGCTACTTCTCCCTCGTTAACAGGAAAAACTTTAAATTCAGTTGAAAAATGGCTCCTCTTCATAACGTAAGAATCGCGTCCAACATGTGCCGTGATTTTCTGTTAATACTTTTCTCTTTCATATCGTCTAAACTAGCACAATTCAGGGTTTACTGCATCTCCTCCATTCTGCTGTTGCTTGAATTTCGCCAGAATCACGTGGTTGTGTGTAACTACAGTAAAACAGTGAGGAACAAGATTTTTTGTGAAAAATTAAATAAAGGCAGGTAGCTAGCTAATACTAATAGAAGCAGATCAGGCTGGTTGGTTTTGATGACTAAAGAAAATAAAAGCTCTGGCAAATATCATAAATATTTCTCCTTATGTATGCTAAACTCTCTGGCTTTACACAAAATATGGAGAAACCCAAATATATATGCCATTCATTTAAAGATCTGATATGTGCCTAATTATCACATGTATAATATATCCACAATAAATAACCATAACCAAAGGAAAACAACGCATGTAAGGGGAACTCTACTGCTGTATAGTGATTTATTTATATGAACAATACAATATTAAAGTAAGAAAGAATCTTAATCTGTAAGTTGTAAACCATAGCTTATTGTAATGATCGTGTGATGAGGAAAGTTGACTCCCATTACATAACAATATTACTAGTATGAACTGTTTGGATGGATATGTAAGTTCTGCACTTACATCACAAGAAATCATTAGAGAATACTTCTAACATCCAGGTATAGGTGCTGTGGAAGAAGGTTAGCTTAATTGGATTGCATTGTAGGGTGTTATGTCCATCACTGTATCTTCCTTCAGTAACATCTAGGAGGTGATGGGAGACATCTAGGTGGAGGGTGTGATGGGGGACGTCTAGGAAGTGTGGGTGTTGTTGGACCCGGTGGAGGGGACATCACCATCAGGGGATCACAACTTACCAAGCTGTCAGGTTCTCCCCTGGTGAATGACACGAAAGGTTTGAAAAAGGCTGACAAGAGGCGGATAAATCTCGACTTTGGCCGGTTGAGGAAGATGTTAAGGTGGCTTACCAAATATCTAACCACAGCATCATCAAAAGCTGTGTCAGTTGCAGCCTGCAGAAGGTTTGCTGCAGAACCAAAGCATTGGGTCTAGGTCTTTAACAACAGCTTTTTCAATTTCATTGATGTGCTTAGGTTTGCTCAGACTGTTGTCAGGGATACTGATTCCCTGCAGCACTTTCTCCAGACGGTTTAAGATGGCGTTACCATCTGCCTTTTCCAACCTCAGTGGCCTTTTCAAACATTTTCATGTACAGATGTTGCCAGCTGGGTCTCGAACACTAACCAGCTGATAGTTTTCTTCGATGTGGTTGTGGACAGCCGACTGGTTCACCAGTGTAAGGGCCGTCTTCTTTGAACCGTCCATAATTTCTGGATTCAGATTCAAATTCAGTTTGCATATCACCAGCATGGTGGATTTCTAGGTGAAAGAAAGATATTTTTTTTCTTTGGTGTTGTTCAATACTGATTCCTTGCTTCAGTTCAAGTTGAAAATGTTTAGTTGTTTAATCAATATGTGGACAATCCTCAGTTTCCACTTACAGGGGCGTAGCAGGAAGTCATTCAAATCAATCATTTTTTAAAAAGTACATAAAGTTGCTGAAATATCCCTTTTTTCATACAAATGTTTTCATAATGCTCACTATTTTTGCACTTGGAAATTACATTAATTAACTACATTTATGTTGGAAAGAAACTTAATGTGGGTGACATTATGCATGTAACAAAATGTGATTGGAGTAAGTGTTTCACATCATTAATCATATTTGTGCAAATACTCTGAATTCGCAGGTCACTGCAGTTGTATTTTGCTGCCTAGCTCAAAATGCATATGGTCATTGCTCATCACATACTAAGGCTTAAGTGAGTTACTGTATAGATTAAATACGGCATTTGACAGTTGAGTTCCCTGCTGGTATCAACTGAAATGCACAGCAAATGCTTTAATCTGACTATTACTTTGATCCTGTTATTCAGAGTAGTTAGGTTATAGTACATGCAAAAATGTGATTTTGGCTGATTCAATGCAGCCAGTTTTATTCCTTTCATGTTTGTGAAATGCTTCTTAATCAAAGCTGTACTGTGACTGGCCTCACGTCAGAGGAGAAAGAGTGTTAATCACAACTGACCCCGTCTGCCGTTATGTCTCCAGTCTCAGAGGAGCAGGTGCTTAGCAGGTATCACAATAAGTGGGACGGATTTTTATTTGGATTCATTTTTAGTGTTTTTCATTTAAGTCTCACGCCGCTCACTTAATAGAACCACACTTGTTGGTTCTTGTTAATGTGTCAGACTTTTTTTTTTTTCCAAATAGCATGAAAGAGGCAGAATGGTGCTATTACAAATATGGATATAATGCGGATTAATTACTTCTTTACTGTACTGTTTCTCTGATAGTAAAAACTACATTCTGCATAATTTAAGAAGTCTTTAAGAAGTTTTATATTTAATATTTTATTTTAAATTAAGAATTTATTTCAGCATTTACTCTCTGAACTGTACTTATTGCGCTGAATGTTTTATTGAAATTCCTGCCTGTATTTGTCCAAATGAATATTTGGCACATGTGTACCAACATGTGCACTCACTCTAATAAACATAAAAAAAAGATCTTGATTGACTGTTTAATACTGTGTGAATGATTAGATTGTTTATCACCCAGCATGACTCTATTCTAATGCAGGCTTCGTTGGCAAATAACATTTTCATAAGCACCCATTGTTCCCCTCCTGTTGGTTAGACAGATGTGTACTGTTGAAATTAGTTTTCATTTTGCTGCAATTCAAAATGTCAAAGATTTCACATGCATGCAGATGTGATTATGATTTTATGCAGAGGATACATAAATTTTGCTTGATTAATTTTTGTTTATATGTTATTATCTTATGGATGAACGTGAATTCTTTTATGCATCTTCATGAATGCATGCTTTAGATTGCATTATTTCACCACGTTTGTTGGCATGAAAGGGGGAATTCCTTTGTATGCACGCATGAGAACGAGTCTCGCAAAGCATCACCCAGGCAGTTGCTCTGTGTTATTTCTCACTTCAGGGAGCAAGATAGGGTGACATGACTAAAACCCTGCCTCGTTCCCCAAAGGCTGCACATGTCAACTATCTTCTGGGGCCTTGTCAGCAGCCAAAAGGTTTTAATGCAACTGTGTTTTGGGATTTGCTCATGTCGTCGGTCTTGTTCGAGAGACGGAGAGTGTCAGGGGGGAAGGAGAGGAGAGACCTCTTTGAGTGTCAAGCCGCTGAAAGGAGACATGGCGTCCGCGGAGAGAATAGCTGGTTCAGTCCTCTTATCCTTTTTCCGCCCGACACACACACACCGATGCAAACTCAGATCGTCAGCTCCTCTCCCTGCGATGCTCCTCGCAAGAGTCAGCGTTCGAGATCTGCCTGCGCGTTGGGTGATTGAACTGCCGCATGTCTTTTCTACGCAACACATTTTCATTTACCCTGACTGAACACCTGCTGTAATTGGGAAGCGATTCAGTTTTTCATGTTTGCTTCAACCAGAGTGCCAAGTTGTAATAGAACAGACTTGAGCATTCATCATAATTTCACCGGAAGAGCACATTTATAACTGGTTGTCACTGGCGCTTTCATTTACATCAAAATAACATTAATTTAAATGTCAAGATTAAAACTGTAAAGCTTAAAATGAAAATATTTTTAGTTTGTCCATCTCTTTATAGTGTTTGAATAGTATTTAGTAATGCCAGTGCCTCTGTTGATATTTTTGTCATTTTTTTAAAGATTATTTTCCCCTGCATTTCTGATTTATTTTGACAGCGGTAGTAAAGAAAATGCAAATATGGCGGGGGATGATATGCTGCAAACGGCCCAGGCCACTGCACTCATTTGAGATAAACAGCGCTTTGCCTGGAAAGAAGAATAGAGCAGGCGGCAGCAACAGGAGGACGAGTCAAAAGTCAGCTGTGAAGTCGGACATTACATCCAGAGCTGCAGACCATGCAAACTACGACTGGAGATATTGTTTTCTGAGACCATGGGGTATTCATTAGCTATAGATTTTATTCTTAATTCTGAAACTCCAGGTTTACAAAGTGAATGCGTGAAAACTCATGTATGGGGAGCATCATTCAAAATTATTCATAACCTAAAGCAATGACAAATCAATCCACAGTGAGAAGAATCTGAAAATCTACAGCCAACAGGTATCAATAAAGCACTTTGCAACACTTTGTCACACTTACTGATATTTTTAAATGACCTAAACTGTAACTGAGTGTCTGAACACACAGTAAATGATCCTTGGTTACATAATCAAGGTTTGTTGTGGCTCCCCTATAGTTACAAAACTTGGGAGCCAGACGTTTAGCTAACTCCACTTCTAAGCTAACAGTAGGTAGTGTTGCGCATTGTTTCTGCTTTAGAGGAGCAGAAGAAAGGCTCTGAAAAACTGGAGAAGCCAAAGGTTTTTGCACAAAACCCCGAGTCCTCTAAATAGAAATAAGTGTGCTGGATATATTCAATGGAAACTGTTGTTAACTTGAAATGAACAAACTCTATGGGTGCCCAACATTTGCATCAATTAATCTGAATGATGGAAAATACTGCAAACTCCCTACTGAGGAAGCTATTTATTACATGTGGCACATTTGGTTAAATATTACAGTGACCGAGCAGTAAGCCACTAAAAATGTAATGAAAATCCCCCTTCTGCTGGATTCTATTGTGAAATTTAGATTGCAATCCCATTTATTTATTGATTAATGCACATATATTTACATTTTTCTGCTTTTGTTGAGGCTATAAACTTAAATAATTGTAGACTCCTCTACTGCTCATTAATTCATGTATCAAATGTTTTTATGAAGGCACTAAACTTGACAATTGATGAATTGTAAATGAAAGTTACTGTCAAGATATCAACATGACAGATTGTCAATTTCTCATGAAGTCATAAGAGGATTTAGCAACAGATTTATCAAAAGCACGGGTATTAACTGAAATGTCTTTTCTCATATGTTTCACACAAACGGTTCTTTCCGTAGCTTGTAATTGCAGCTACCTGACCCTGCGAATGTTGTCACTTCATAAAGCCTGTGAAAGCTGAGTCACCCTTTTCCATTTTGTGACTCTATAGCTGTTACCGCTGCGGCATGTTGGCCCAGTGGATGATAATTGCATAGCAATTACACACCAGGAGCGTCCTGTGTTGGCTATCAGCTGTCTGCCTTGAACAACTACCACTACACAGAATGCCTGTGGATTAGATTATAAAGACAAAGAAAGTTGACAATTTACTCAGCATGATTAGCACTGAATTATAGTGAACATCTTTAGGGACCTGTCTACACTGGTCTGTCATCCTAGAGTGGCATTTAAATGCCCTATACAGTAATATACTACATATTATTCAGATTACATTGGCAATATCAATAAATCTGTTGATTATTTCTTCTTATATTAATCAGGTCCCTAAAATGTCATGAAACCTAACTGTCCAAAACCCACAAATTCAAAGCACAGATCATTTACATGATTGAAGTGATTTCTTGACTATGAAAATTAATGTCAGTTGATTTTTTTTGTTAATTGAGTAATAAAGTGTGTTGCTTTTATTTTACGGTGGACAGTGGAAAAAGACCACTGGACGCCATTAGCAGCGGCAGAATTTCACCTTGAAAAGGATATTAATGTATCTCTTTAAGATAAGCTGTGGATGTTCATTATCACTGAAGGATATGGTTATGGTTGGACGCTTATGTACACCTTAGGCCAATGCATTCTTTAAGACATGGTAAATGATCATTAAAGTCCAATTTGAAATGGATTTCAAGAACAGTAAGTATAGAACCCCCCTTAAAGTATGCAAGCTTTAACATATACAGATTATACTGTTGCCTTGAGCGCTTTTTGAAAACTAACCAGGATAATTACCTTTTTCAGGTATTATCAGTCTTATTCCACATGTGGACCTCTACAAACCCCCCTAAAAGAATCGTAATCAGGTTTACGCAGTCTGTCATTGAATATGTCAATACTTGTATAATGTATAATGTGTTGGCATTATACATTATACAAGTATTGTATAGTATAACATATTACAGTCATTAAGTTCAGAAGACCTTGGGTGCATTTGCATTAGACAATGACAAATGTTACCAAAATTGTTTTATTTTCAAGATGTGAAATTTCAGAATGATAGTAGAGATGACAGAAGGTATTTGATCACATTCTCAGATGTTCAAAAGATTAGATATACTGGAATTGTCTTTAAACTGTGTAACTTAAATCCAACACTTGGCATAGCTTTCCACAACACACAGTGCCCTCTAGATATAGATTTTGTACCAGTCGAATCCTGACAAAAATCCTGAGTTTACAATAAGGTGCCAAGTAATAACTGAAATGCTTTTTATGTGCAGCACGTACTCAGAATGGTTTGCTCATCCACCAGAAAGAAAGCAAAAACTAGTGACCCTATTTTGATCTCAAAAGGTGAGGTATCTGCATGTCCCTTAGATAAATGTGGTACCCTCAAACGTTGGAAGGTTTTGTTTTCTTTCTTCGTATTTCTTTAGATTTTCCCATCATGACAGTCAAAAGGACACTGGGTCTGATGGCGAGACACTCAAATGCAGACACAGGAATAACAATTAGAAAATCTGAAGTTTCTAAACTCGTGATATTAATTCCCAGAAGATTCGGGCTGTTTAAAGACACACTGAACTGAAGTGTGTGTCATCTTTTGAACCTCTGTGTTATGGGATACAATAAAAAAAAAAAAAGCTGAAACTATAAATGAACTAACAGAGGGAAAATATACATAGAACTGAAATGTTTAAAGGTTTAATTCATTTAGCCAAGGTGCATGTAAACTTTGGACCTCAACTGTAAATCCTAATGTCTTTGTGACCTCCTGATAAGTTACTTAGCGCAACCCTCAGACCATCTGTACTCATGACTTAGTGTTTAAAAATGAATAGCTAATAAAGTCTTTTATGGTCTCCAAGAGAGCTTTTTGACTTTTAGTTGATGTAGCTATGGTCAGAGATCAACCTACATCATATGCATGTGGATAACGACTAGCCATTGCTTAATATTAAATCAAAAGGTCACCATCAGACCAATAAATGTTTCTGTGTCCCTAGTGTGAATCTTAGGAGCGCACAGACTTAATGCTGCGGTGCCAAGCCTCCTTCAAAATCAGAGACGCTTACCCAACTTAATGTCATAATCCCTTCCACTTCATCAGAGCTGCAGAACTACCACTATGACGGCTCAGCTCGCTTACCCCGTGGAGAGAACACTCAACCATCTAGCCTCATCAAGTCTATTTATCAGAATGATCTCTTTAAAGTCAGCTCTCCCCATCCCGTCGCCCTACTTAAAGCCATGTCGTGTTAGTGCCCATAGATCGTCTTCCTCATTCACGTCGCCACATCACTGTACTTATTCTCTCATTATAGAGTGCAGGGCATCAACTCTGTCTTCTCTGGGATTAATGTAACTGGATACTTTGTCAACATGTATGAACATCTCCAGTAAAGACACTAAACTGCCTTTACATAACCCTCATTTATGAAGCAGCGGTACTTTTTTGCAACTACGAAACGGGATTAATGATTTCTACTCTTTTTTTTTTTTTCTTAAACGATCTTTGATTGTCACTCTACTGATGTCTCTCAATTTTGGGTTGGCTGAAATGTTCAAATGTGAGTCTTAATTTGCTTAATTCATTTGCCGCCCATGTGACTTGCTCTGTTGTCCCTTAACAATACCCTTTACTTTCCTATTAGTCCCAGACATTCCTAAATGCATTCCCACAATCCTGTTTAACAGAATCCACCTAATTACTCTCCCTGAGGACTCGTGTCCTCGGATGAACCATGGACTTGTCTTTCTTCTTGTTAAACATGCTTTTCCACATGAGACAAAAAAACCACAGTGCTTAGGACGACTCGGAAAAAAAGATCAAGGATCCTGCAAAATCCTTCAATGAAAACAGGGAACTGTCCTACATAAATGTGCTCTTTTGCTTTTTTTTTTTTTTTCATCATTTATGAAAAAAAGAGTCACATTTGAATAGCTGACTATCAAGAAGCACAGCACACAATGGCGCAAATTAAACTACTATCTACACACCTTATTTAGTCTTTATCAAGTCTTAAGAAGGTGAATAAAGACCTGCACGTGCTCCGCAAGAAAAGAGAAATGTGTTCGTTTTCTCGAGGTGGCAAGAACAAAAACAAAGTTAGTTCTGGACATTTCATACCTCATGAGAAACTCAAGTGCAGAACTCCTGGGAAGTCCTCATACATCCCTCCCACTGCAGCACACGTCATGTGCAGGAATGTGACAGAAACAACAACATAGCGACAGCACGGTGACAGTGGCAGAGATGGCAGTTTTTGAGTTGATGGAGAAGGAGGAGAATAACACGTTTGAAGCGGAGGGGGAGGAAGATTTGCTGTTACTGTTCGCGATTGCCGTGGAGATGGAAAAAAAGAGTGAACGTAGGTGGCGCGTAGGTGGCGCAGAGTTGAGCAGGGCGAGCACAGTGTCTTGGTTCAACAGATGCGCGAGATGGACGACGAGAGGCACTTTTCTTATTTCAGGATGTCTTTCCGCGCCGGCAGAAAAACGGGAATGACAGCATTTCCCGCTTTTCTGCATTAACCATGACCACTTCAAATTTCCGACCGATCATACAGTACTTGTCAGATACCACAGCAGGAAAAAAATTCTGCCCAGATGATGTGTGGAGAACTTCCAAACCCTGGGAGAGAGAACAAATTTCTCTGTTCTTGCTGAGTATGTACAGGCCTTAAAACTTGGCTCTTGGTTCATTAGCTGCCACAAACAGGAAATATGTGCTAATACCACTAGCACACTTTAAGACATTACATGAGGAAACACTACAAAAATACGCACACGGAGGCATATACCTTCTTCAACTCCGTCCGTTACCCATTTATTTTTAATTTGAAAACTGCCTACTAAGTAAAGCTGTCAAATAACTGCAGTGACGTAAATTGTGTCATAGAAATTGCGTCACGTTTGACATTTGATTCGTGCTTCATTGTGTGACTGTTTTGTCAGATCGGTAGAAAAGAATGACTCTCAGCGACAGCGATATCCGTTACCATAGCAGCTAAGGTAAACACCTAACAAGCCATCCTTGCAAACACGACGAATGATATAAAAAGTTTTGTTGTGGCGGTGACAATGCCACAGTTGATGAGCTGCGGTTTGGTTTAAGCACAAAAAGCAACTTGGGGAG
>JAPQRN010000003.1:11925945-11939803 GCA_037367275.1 Coranthus polyacanthus
AAGTTTTGTTGTGGCGGTGACAATGCCACAGTTGATGAGCTGCGGTTTGGTTTAAGCACAAAAAGCAACTTGGGGAGGGTTAGGAAAAGATCAGGCTAAGGGTTAAAATAATGACAACTGTCGTCATGGTTATATGATCACCAATAACAAACACATGGACATGGTGTAAAGGAACAACATTAACTTTTGGTCTGGTCTCCTGTGTTTAAAATAACAATAGGCAGAACCTTCATGTACTAGCCAGGTCAGTCAGACTGTAAATACATCTACAAAGTACAACCAACAGCCTGTTCTGCATGTATACGTAAGATCAGTAAAATATAATAACGAGGACAATTATCACGTAATTACTCGTATTATTCTGTATGTAAATAGCTATCTTCATAACTTAAAATGATTTGAATCTATACTGTAAGAGTGCTTTGAATGCATTTGTGTTCATACAAAATGGAGCATAGAAATGAACAGATTATACTGTCATTAGGCTGCTTTCACACGACAAGCTGTAATTCTTTGTACTTGTTTGTTTTAGCTGTGTCGGAGCCTGCATTTTCCAGGAGTAGAGAAAAGCACACTATATATGGTATATATGTGAAGGCACACTGGCTGCGGTGGATGGCTGCTTTAGATGTTTGTTGCTTTTATGTATGATTTGTCCGTCGCTGTGAATAGCTTTTAAGTGGATAAGTAATTGTGGAAGAATAATTACTCATCATATATTTTGGGCAGATATGTGTGCGTTTTGGATCTGGCATATGTAGAAGTCTCGTTTCCTCTCTGACCACTTCAGTTGCAATATGCTGAAAGTTTATTGCCCAATGATGCCAAAAAAACAACAAAAAAACACATGGCTTGTTTGTCACCATACCCACCTAACCTCTGCCAACTAACATAACCTAACACTAGCATAACATCACCAACAGACCAGACTTAAAGACTGTAACTGTAATGAGCAGGTTCCTCAAACAACCTATGAGCACACTTTCAACGGAAGGACAGGCTCAGATAATGATATTTTTTCTCACAAACAGTACTTTTTGCTTCAAACAGCAGCCTTGAGGAACGCTTTATCCCTAATGAAAAAGTATGCAACTGTATAAAATGTCTCTTAAGGTTATTGGAAACACTGATTCTAAACTATTGTCACTGAATAATAAGACCTAAGGTCTGTGCAAGAAGGAGATTGAAGGTCATTACGTAATATGAACACAATCATATTTACATTTTATTTTTCTGCAAATCAAAGGTCATTTCAAGTCAAGTTAAAAGAAACCTCAAAACAGAAGGATCCTCTTCTGTGATGAGTGACTGTACGGTAGACATTGCTCAATGCCGAGCAGTAAAATATGAAGGTTTTGTCAGAACCAATTCGTTTTTCCACAAGTTTTGGACTAACTCCACTACAAGTTGATTTGCACTTGAATGGCCTGGAATCTTTCCAATCAGGCAGATTTGCAGCCTTTGAACTGACACAGGCACTTAAAAAGGCAACTCTTCAGCAGGTTTGGCTCATTTAAATTACAGCTGCTGCTGTTGTTGTCCAGTCAGGCACCGGCACTGCATTATAACGTCTGAATCACTTAATAATTATGGGCCATTTCTTTTCAGTTTGTTAATTTCAGTATTCAGTGTGTGCAGTGTGAAATTTTTCTTTTGATTTTATGCAACAGTTCATTAAAATTAAACGACAACGTTTGTGTTGGGCATTATGTGTTTTTTGTTTTTTTGTTTTAATCTGCAGCCCTTTCAGCAGGATGACAGAATTTGTCAACAACACTACGAAAGCGCAACCAACAATGATTATCACTACGGTTAGAGAACAATAATGGTTTGGGTTAAAATAGTAAAGAAACATCACTGTTAGGATTAAAACTTCACTTACATAAAGCTTATGATTCCAAAACTTTCTACTTTACATCAAGGACTAAATAGCAGATAGCAGCATTCCCACGGGACAAAGACGGCTGTTTTGTTGACCCATACGTTCATCTATGACCTGCTTTCATTGCTGACCTTCTGTAAACCTGCACATAATGTAACGTGTTTTCTCTTGAATGCAACATTTTTTCTTATTGAGAAGCTGTTTAAAGGTCTTGCTTTTTCTGTGCCTGTCAACATCATGGAAATATGCAAGCATCTACATGCAATAAGGTTTGTCCAGATGTTTCAGTGTTACGGACTTCCACGAAGAAAAAAACTTGATTCAAAATAGTTTTGTTCATTACAATTATATGGCGTATATGTGTGCTATCGAGAAGCAACAACAATAGGAAAAGTTGCACAGTGGTCTGATCCACATTGGACTTAAACACCATTTCCGATCACTGAGGTAACCTTTTGTCGTATTGTTTCATCCACACCTGCGGTTGTTTTGCTTGTTGTTGACTGGCAAAACTCACAGGTGCAGGTGTTTTCAAGGAAACGATGACAGCCTATAGTTTGAGCAACAGCAGAGGAAACACTAATCTCAATGTTGCAACTTTCACATCAGCCCAAAACAAAAATTCGAACGAATTAATTCGTTAGATATTATCGTCCACTGCTTCGAATGTAATCCGTAGCAGAAAACATTTAATACTGTGTAAATGTGACTTAAAAGGCATTACTTAACTTTAAAATAGTCATCAAATGTATGTAATTCACACTCTGGGGTTGTCAAGATGAAACAGTATAACTAGTAGGGCTGACCCAAATGCCTCAAAGCTTCGAGGCTGCTACTGCTGCGATGGTAATACACGCTAATTTGTACAACCAGCCAACCAAGTTACACCCAAGTATTATACATTGTTGTATTATTAATACACAATGATGCCTGTATTACCAAACTGCGACCGAGAACTGAAATGAGAAATAGTCATCCAACATTATCAATTATACTTCAACGTTCATTATCTTTAGTTATTGTCAGGTGACGACATTTAATGTTAGTGATATTTTTTTGTCACAACTCTCATCTAAAGTTGCCAGCACTGACACCGCGACACTTGACCATGTCACAGGCTTGCCAGCTGCAACTACGCTAGCACGATGTAAAAAAAAGTCAAACATCTGGAAGCATCAAAAGGACAAGAAGCGACTGTCACAGCAAGGGAGACACTGGAGGACTTTTTGAAAGACAGGTCGAAACCTGATCTCGGTCTTTTGAGCGGTGGAGATGAAATGCGGACCATTATCTGAGGCTGGCAACTGTAGCAAAGCTTTGCATGTCTGTCTCATTAAGCCCTTCAGAGCACGTATTTTCTAAAGCTGGCGAGAGCTAGAAATTCCCTTTTGCCAAAAGAATGTGGACATGTTGGTTTTCCTGTCACACAACCTAAAGCGGATTGAGCAGTAGGAGGCCCATGTCAAAGCTCCAGGTAGGCAAGACGCGTGAAAAAAAAATGTTTCAAATGGAAGGAAATGGACATTTTTCCAACACAGCAAATCCGACCGGCTCATTTATTAAACGCTGCTGCCTAAATAAATAAGGTGATGTCTCCTTTCTGTGCCTGTAACTACTGCCGTAATACAACTGGTGAAGGGTCACGGTCCCCTGCACCTGCTCCAGCTAATCACCCACTCTGAGACTGAGGGGTGAGAGGGCCGAGGGCAGAGAGCACATATACGTGTGCCAGACTGAACCTTCACTTCACCTTTCTTCCCCTTTCTTTTTCTCAGTCCCCCTCCCTCACCACACCCATTGCTCTCTCCTCTCTCCCCTCTTCCCTGCTGATTTTTGCAGAGGGTACGAGAGCCATCGTCAGAAATTCCGATGACTCTGCCCCGTGATGCACCAAACTGAGCTGATCCGTTGCTGTGCCTCCGACTGTCTTGTTCATTTTTATTTAAGCGATATTTAGCATATTATGGTTTTTCTAGCATTTAAACTGCATATTTCCCTGTATAATTGCATATCAGTCAGTATTTTTTTTTATTCCAGGACTCATTCTGGTTTTATTCATTATTTGGACCCTCTAATAAATATACCTATGAATATATCCTTTTGTAAATTATTTCTCCTCTAATAAGATTTCAGGGCTAATAGAAGGCTTTGATGTCTGCTGTGTGGATGTGAGTGACGGGTCAATCACTTGCTGAGTTGGACTTTCAGAGCTTCTGTTTATTGAGGAACAAATGTGATAAAGAAGACATATTTTTCCTGATATAGACCTCTACTGTAGCTGTGGCTAAAAAGTCACAGGATTTTATTACGCAAATGTTTCATGAGTTTACCGTTTTACCATTTTAGTAAGTTAGCTTGGTGAGTTTTACTCATCATCCATTGTGCTTTTCCAGCTCCACCCTCTTGTCAAAATATGGTCAATTCGTGGTGGAAGAGGTCGAATTATTCCTCTGTTTAGATGGAAAACAGCAGCAAGGAAATCAATCTCGGTGCCCCGTCTTGAAGGATACCTCATCGAGGAGCGAGGAGGCTGGCTGGAGGAGCTATGGCCGAGGGTACACAGGTGTATCCTTTGTGGAAGTCTTTTTGGCAATCGGACCCAAGACCTGTGAAAGAGGCGTGACATACGTCTGGATTATACAAAGCACAGCAAGGGCAGGACTCATTCGGAAGTTGCATTAGTTATTTAAAATGATCAAACTTGTGTGTGTCAAAAAAAAAAGTATGACATCCCTAGATCGCCTAAGTCCTCATGTCTCCTCCGTGACTCCTCCGCTTGCGACTCTTGTGGGAGGGACTAAGACGCCAGGCGAGGACCCCGAGGAGCTACAACGTGAGAATCGAGGACAGAAGGCTGTACTTCTTCTACTCTGTTTATTATATGCATAACGTAGCCTATAGTGCCACCTTCTGAGGACACTATGTAGCCTAGTTTATTCCCTCCAAACCTGTTGATGGAAACACACCTAATTCTATTTTTTTTTCCTTCTTTCTTTTTTGGGACATTTCAAAAGTTTGTTTCAGATTCCACCGACGCTCAGATGGAGAAACGGCTTGTGATTTGTTTTTGTTGCAGCTTCCTCCGTTTAACAGATATCTAAGAGGTGTAAAAGTTTAGTGGCTGCATAAACTTGCTGCCAGATTAACCAAGATATTGGAAAGCTGTCATGGGAACCGGCCCTCTCTTTTGCGCTCCCACAACCTTTCCCCTATACAGAAACACAACATGAATTATGAAGATAAGCAGCAGAGAGATAATAGAAGAAAAATCTATTAGGTATGTGTGGGTGTGCCTAAAGACTGATAGATTATGCCTTGCAAACCTCTGTCTGGGTGAGGCACTTTAGACTTATTTCACTTAACAAAAGACTATGCTATTACTCTTGCTAAACAATGGCAGACAAAGAGCTCAGATATATAGCAGAGAGCAAAAACGCCATTTATGTCAGTCAATTGCAGGGCATTTGTATAAATCCCCTGCGGAGTTGAGTGGATTTTATTTTTTGTCGAAGTTTTAATTTACATAAAAAGACTGCAATTTCTGATATTTTAATGTTACATAATTACCAAGATGTGCAATGAACGGTGCAGTGAGATGTAAAAAATAATAAACTTCAGAAAAATGGAGGTCTAAGTGTAATAATCTTATGATTAAATTTAAAATCTAGTCGTTCTTGTTTTTGGTATAGATGAAGACCTTTGACTTAATCAAGCAAATGTCACTTACCTCGTCTCGATCAACAGGTTTATTTATTTATTTGCGGTATTTGTAGCTATTTTTAATACTACGACATGTCTGTACAACATCCACATGAGTTTAATCACTATCTGTCAAGACAAAACCATCTAATTTCCAGCATAATTTCCATGTTTAAGAGAGAATAATTATTCAAGTGGGTACTGACATAAGGAACTCTCTTAGTAAAATAAGGAGCTTACAGATCTATTATTATTATTTTTAGATGCTACAAAACGGATTTTACTGCAAGGAATGTCAATAGGGTAATGTACTGAGATTTCTTTAGGATAAGGAACACCTACAGGCACCGCTCCCATTACAAGGTTATATTCTTTAGTCGATATTGTAAAATTTCACCATGAATTTACTATAAGTTTTGCAGTGACCTTGTGAGTTGAGTAGCTGACCCAACCGAGTGTCTAAAATTGTTTTGACATTTTCTCTGTATCAAATGCTCTGCTGAGGACAAACTGGGCCAAATCCTAGCGGCAGACAACACAACATTCACTGACCAGATCAAAGCCCGCAGGGAACGCCTTTGACAAGTATGCACTGTTATTTGGAGTGTGGAAAAAGTCACCGTGGATCCTGCCTGTTGATCGTGTTCAGGACTGATGACTTTATTTCTGCTGGAACACAGTCTGCGGAGGAACAAGCGCTTTACACGGCAAATTATTGGTTCTGGTTTATGAATAGTGATGACTTTGTTTTAAGGTGGGTGTTAAAAGCAAGTCATGTGCTGATGACCCATCTAAGTTGTTTCACATGAAGATTTTAGCACAGTTATTCAAGAAGAAAATGAAGGGCAAATCATCTATATCTAAATGGTTTCAGATGAACAAATTCTTGTGTACTGTTGGCTTTAGGTTGTGATGCAGTTTGTTCAGGTTTAGGCACAGAAACAAGGTGAGGTTTTGGTATGTGTGGAGGAGTTACGAGTTCATACAACCACTGAATCCTTTGTGGCAAATGTAGAATTATACCGACCGCAGAGGCTTTAACAAGGTCTCATTCTCTTCTCTAGTAGATTTGATTAATAATTTAATTGGTTGGATGTGTTGTAGGCCATTAATTAGCTTTGATATTACTAAAAACAAAATGATATACAAATGTACAGCATGTGAAGGCGCAGAAAGTTTTTGAACATGATCAGACGTATTGCTGAGCTATTGAAGTCCCAGGGTTTATATATATGAATTAAAATGAGTGAATGTATCATTGATGAGAATAGATGAAACAGGCATGTGTTAAGAGGTCACTTCCCTAAACAAAAGACAAAGGAGTCCCTGCATGTGTGTTTGGACTCAGCAGAAAATATTACATCAAAAAGAGTATCTACAAGAGAATAAATATTTGAAATCAATACAGGATACCAGAAAGCCTATTGTATTGCATTGTATTTTATATTATAATTGTCACCTGGTGCTCGAATTTTGGATTTTCCTTTGCATAAATATAGACAGTGCTGCCATAAACTGGTACATAAGTGGCACGAGTTGGTTCAGAACAATTCGGCAGAATGAATGAACCCTGCTTAATGTGCCCCTGCAATGTTAAAACGTGATTTGAATTATTCTTTTTGATCTCACCTCAAGATTTCATGTGCTGTGATGACAACCGGAAAACCTGAGGTTTTAAATACATGTTAACGAGTAAATTACGCTTACTGCACTCAGATTTGACAGGGAATTTTTCCAGTGATTCTCAATAGAGGGACTAATGTTATTGATGGACTCTGCTCCATCTCCCATGTCGCCTCCAGTAATTGTCCAAGGCCTGAACATTTCCAAAGGTTGCAATTACGGATATTTATTAAATACTGTCAGTTTCCACTTTTATATTGATTCCTACGTGTGAACAAATACTATAGCATCTACAAACAAACCGACCATTTCTTGAAATTAGACTTGCTTTGATCTTTGTTTTGTGCAGACTTTGAATGAAAGGCAGTTGCCGGCGCTGCTGGTGAATCCTGACAGCGCTACTAAACATCAAATGGGCATTATGAGGACAGTAAGCTTTGCAGTTCTTTGCTGATTCTGACAAAAAACACAACATAAGCCAAGAAACTTTGAAATGAAATGTATCTCATTATTTTCCCTGCACTGAAAATATCTACCTCAACAGCCCACACTAAAAGTTTGTTTGGTTTCACCCAGTGTTCCCACTCAACAAAAGCACATTGATCATGAAAGGCAGCTCGGGCTGTGCACAAGCCCTTTTTCTACCTGCTCTCACATTTTTTTAATCACACACTTTGCTGAGGGGAAGTTCATGGATCATAAATGTGGAATGTCTTAATGCACCCTACAGCAGGCATCATTCATGCTCGGAGAGACTGCCTTGGAGCCATTCATGGGTGGTTGGACAAGGTCTTCAGAACAGAACAGAAATACTTCCATACAGTAACACCGCCACACACATGAGATGCACTGGAGATGCAGTAGCTGGCAGCTGATGGAAGATATCTCTACAGCACAAATACAGTGGCAGTGAATTATTAAAAGGGAAACAGTCATTTTTGTGAATGAAGAGTCTCATAAATGAAAAAAAGAAACAAACACACATGCACTCTTTCTTCCCTACCTTTCACAACAAAGACCCCAGTACATGTGTGATAAGTTGGCGAAGTGCTCTTGGGGGCTTTAAAAGCTAATATCTTGCAGGGATAGACTGGTTCACTGTGAAATAAAGGGGCTGTTGAACTAGCCTGCAAATTCCTGCCCACTGGGCAACAATTTTGTTATATACCACAGAAAATGCACCTCTATTCACAAAGGGAGGAAAAGGAAATGGAAAGAAAGTGATGTGGAAAATACATATTTGACGCCTTCTGTATTAGGCGAAGAATCACTGGAATCCATTTATATGTTCAGTTTGAAAGGAAAACCTCCTATTATCACTTGGAATTACAATTTAATGTTGTACGGTTTTGCTTCCTACATTTTTTTATACCTTGTATGTGTGTATGTTTCGCACAACAATAAAAAAATAAAGGTCATCTTCAAAGCTGCTCTTAACCAGGAGTGGTACATGACGAATCCCAGTTTATCGTACGTTGGAGGTGGCCTTTGTTTTTTTTATTAGTATATAGGTAAACACTAAAAACTGTATAAGGGCATACGGGTGTTATGATGTACGGCTGTAAGAAGAAGAACTTCACTAGTGAAACTGATGTTCTGTTAAACAACGTAAACGTGATTTTCCAGAGCGTCGGTACTGGTGTTACAGGAAAATCAAAAACCCGGCAATGGAAAAATATTTAATATTTAATCATGTAAATACAGAGGGACGCAGAGTAACTGAAATCACCATGAACGAAAATGGTCTGACATGAAAATGGACAGGAAGCCCCTTATATACAATGGTTTTTATGATCTTTAATGAAAAGTCATAATACTCAAATGTATTTTTTCTGTTCTTAGAATTTAAAATAAAACTATGAAAGTACGTTACTTTGTGTCGGACAAACATTTTTCTTAACTTGCTCTCGCCCATTCGGAAATTTTTCTATTACGTACGAGAAGAGAAAAAAAGAGAAAAAAATACGAAAAGATTGGTAAACCACGGAAATAAATGAATCCCACAACTCAAAACAATCCCCCACCCAAAGACAGTCCAGTCAGTCCAAGGTTGAAAGATTATCTAATGTGGTCGTCTTTCTGTCCAGACTACCATTGTTTCTTTTTTGCATCAGAGAGGGTAAAATAAACACTAACAGATTGAGCTACATTGATTTGTCAGTGTATAAAATATCAATTCCAACACTGTTGGGAAAACTGAATAAGCCAGTGTTTACTGAATATTTGCTCCAATCAAAATATGAGATCTCTTATTTTAAACTGACTCCCTGTTAACAATATATTTTCAACATTTAGCTGTGTGTGTTAGCTCTCTATAACAAATATTGGCTTTTTGAATGTCATGGTGAAATGTCACGCAGTCAATGGAAGTGCATATTAGTCCATGGGTGACTATTAAGTAATTGTATGTGGCCGGAATGTGGGGCAGGTAATGTTTTCATTTGACTTCTCTAAATGATTTTCTAATGTGGTGGGAAATACAGACCGAGGGGAAATGTCAGATTTTCTTCCAATATCTGACCAAGGAACGCCACCGGCAGTCAGCACAGTATATCATCAAATGACTGCGAGGTGCTGTGGATTATTGCAAGTGTATAAAGTCATAAATTGAGTCATGATTGGAATTATCGCCGTGATATTACACAATATTGGAGGGAACCCTGAGCCCAGAGACGGGCCACGAGGGGCTGACATTTAAAAACGGTCTTCGGGGAGGACCCATTCCCTCTCACACTTGAGGGGGGGGGCCTTGTAGACATCCTTGGTTGCAATAATGATCCTGATTCATCTTTACCCACTCACCCACTATGTCACAGACAAATGCACACAACACACATGCGTTAAGCATGGAAACACTGGACCAGACAACCTCTCAAACTCACATATTTTGTCTTCACATGAGCAGCATCCCCATTTTACTTCACGAGCACTGAGAATAGAAAGATAAGTGGAGATGAGTGGCACTTTATTTCCATGGCAGGACCCTCTTTTTCCACTTGATTGGTCTTTTATCACACAGCATGTGGCGCACACAATGCGGCAACAGGAACTGGAAGCAAAGAATGGAATATACTGGGAAAGGAGGCGAGGTGCAGGCAAGAGATGAGAGGAGGAACGGGGCGTGACCGCTGATGATATTTGATGAAGCATCTCACGACACACAAAGGAATGAGTCAAACCGAAGCCTGTTCCACGTTCACCCACATGCTTGACATATTTCAGCGGTGTGCTCATTCATGCACATCACAACAATAAAACGCAGTCTATCAGGAGTCCAAGGTGATAACAAAAAAAGAGAGGAGAGGAAAGGAAAGGAGAAGAAAAAAGCTGGATAAATCTCAGCTCAAACTGCTTGTCAGCTTCTCATCCCTTTCCCTTCATTTGTCTCAGATTGAGCTAAATCAGAGGAGCACTACAGTGGAAAAAAAAAATCTCTTCTTGTCTGTCGCATCTTCCTTTCTGTCTCTTCATTTATCCTACCATGTCACTTTATTGAGACTTTGCAGAAATGAGGTTTAGTCATTTTAAATCCTTACATTCACGTAATCTAGTCTGATACCCAAATATGGCAGAAAAATGGCACTGTTACAAGCTGCAGTCCTCCTACATACCTCCAACTTTCTGTGTCAACAGTGTGAGCAGAAAAATCAAAATGCAAGAAGTTGGGGAGGGAGTGGGGGTGGTGGCATATTACGACTCCCACTGGAGGATGTTGAAAAGAGCTGCGCTCTGACACCCGATGCGAGGGGTTTGTTGCTTTCTTTTTTAATCTAGCCTTAAGATATACATTTACCAAAGTGAATTTTCAGTGTCTGTTTCCAAGGCTGAAGCTTTCAAATCTCCATGAATTCAAAGGAGCAGGCCAGGATATGAAAAGATGAGCGAGCTTTAGGGAAGGAGCGGCACAGCACGACAGCAAAACACTACAGTAATGTGATAACAGTATGTACAGTATGGCTCATATAAAAAGCCAATGTGTAAAAAAATTGTGTGTTGGTGTTAATGTAAAATAAGTACATATGTAGCGCCAAGAAATATTCCTTTAGTTTTACTAATGTCACATAACATGTGTCTGAAATATTCAGTTCCCTTTGAAAATGGCTGATGGCTGAACAGAATTCACGTAGCCTGGCATCGCCACTTAGTTCATTTGAAAAATCCAAGTGGCTTCATCAACCAACGAGCCCAAAACGGCTGTGAATGCAATTGGATAGACCTACAACCAATCAGAGCAATAAAAGGTCTGACAGTTGGGCCAACTGGTTCCTTTAGGAAGACTGGCCTATTATCCTCAATGGTGCATTCCATTTTAATTGGGCAAAAATTCCATAATTACCTTTCAGCATATTGTAATTCAAGTGGTGTGGGAGGGCAAAAGACTTATACATCTACTCCTTGCCTGTGTTTTCAGGCTGTAGAAAAGCTACCCCGCGACACAGACTTTGATTAATCACAGGTGTTTTCAGAAAGGTTGGGGGGGGTTAAATACGTGATTGACAGCTATAATTACCAATCAGATAAGCCGATCAGAATCTGCTAGACGTGACCTGGACGCGATTCAGCTGCTCTGCCCCGTGTCTCGACATGGAAGGTTGGAAAAGTGACTTGAAATGGCATCAGTATATTTATATTTAGTCTTTTGATTTGGACCAAGAGGAAAGCTGCAGAAGGAAGATGCGTATTTTCAAATTATGGCTTTTTTTTCCTGCCTTATTTCGACTCCTGCAGCTTTAATGAGCACATCTGTCTCATTTGTGTTTCATTAAATCATTCATACGCACAATACAGTTCGACTTCTATCTGTGGACATGTTGCTCCAGTGTTTGCATTTCCAAATTACAGCATAATGTGCCGTTATCAACCACTGCTAACACTGGCTAGAACTGATACTGTTATTGCTTTTCCAACTTGTTGTCCTGGAATACAGTCAACTTGGTTTTGACATCATTCCCAGCTCCTACTTCCAACTTCCAAGATAAATGGAGTGCAGCATAATAACAGTTGTTTGCTCTTCTTTTAGAGAAAATATACTGTCCAGTTTGTTTAATACTGACATGACAGCAGATTAAAAAGACTGTTCCACATCAGGGCCAGCTATCTTGGTTGTTTAGAAAAGTGTCTCAATGCCATTTCGCTATTAGTCATCATATATCAAACCTGCCCCAAATCAGCTGTGATTGTTCCGGCCAGGTTGTAGCCAGGTGGAAATCTGGATTAGGATTTACACTAAAACTTTTTTACGTTCATAAAGTATTCTCTCGTTAAGTTTTTATACTGAACTACAATCGCCTTGCACATCAAATCTGTATATTTTATAGGTGTTTTTTAATCTGTTATATGATAAAAAAATGTAAACCTTGCACAGTGAGTCTGATGTGTTTAATTCTTCCTCTTGTGAAAATTCACAACGCGAGACAAAATAGAGTCATCAAGCAGCGAGGATGATTTTGGAGTCCTCTCAATAAACTCTTGATTAGTTTAATAGGCAATCCAAATTATGGCATTGAAAAGGTGATCAGTCTTTGGACTGGATTCACAGATATTCAGGGCACAGCCAGTGCTGCAGCGTACATACAAGGTCACGGTCAATAGTTCAGTGATCAGTCTGTTTATCACACTGTGAAGCTGTTCTGGAGATCCCAATAGATTTAGTTGTACGTGAGCTGCCTCATTACCTAGTTTGTGCATTCGGTGTTTACACTTTCTTGAGATTCCTTTAAATTGCCCCATCAATTTATTAAGCTTGTTGTGGTCAAACAACTCTCCAAAGGCTTTTGACAGATGCGAAAAACATGCAGAAAGTCTAACTCATTCTGAAAACTTTAATGATGGGCCAAGGTTTTGGAATCAGTGTATAAATGTGATTGGCACAACGTGACGTCGTATTTATTTTAACAGTTTCAGATGAAATATGGTCTTGGTGGGTGTGCAAAGGTCATAATTGTCACCAGCTCAATTCCTACCTTGTCTACAGAGCACTGCAGGTAATAATCAGTGAGTCTTTTACAGGTTCTGAAAAATGCCTGCTGGACCTGTAAACAAGGCCAGTGGGAATGGAAATGAAAAGACAGATCTGAGGGGAACTGCAACTGAAGGAAACTGAGTTTTCAGTTTTCTGTGCATCCTTCACATCAAGTGACACATTTTCACGCTACGAAGATTATTTTGATCACTTACAGCAAGTATTGGTTCCTGCAGCTTTAAGATTTTCACATTTTAAATTACAGTCAATCCCTAGGTCCCCAGTGTCATCACTATTTTATACATAAGCTTGTTATGAACTAAACCCGTTTCCAAAAAAAAAAGAGTAAGATTACTCCTGATCGTTCACTGCAGGCATCACTGTTGCTGTTGAAGAATTCAGAAGCATTCACAAAGAGCCGGTTGGAAAACTCAGCAGTGGAGCAGTCTGCTCTACTTTCCTTAGCCTGCTGATTCCTTGACCCCCACTGACACTATGACTCAGATCTGACTAAGGACAAGACATCTGTGGGTCTTTGACCTTTATTGAGACCTAGCAAAAACATGTGTACACATGTACCGTGGACAGTTCTAGGGCTGATGGTGGTCACCTTGTGGTGGGTTTATATCCTTCATTTCCTTTCTGTGTAAGATCTAACCTTTTCTCCAGTGCATCAGTGTGTGTGTGTGTGT
>JAPQRN010000003.1:11939903-11952387 GCA_037367275.1 Coranthus polyacanthus
GTGTGTGTGTGTGTGTCATACAAGTGCATTGTCTTCTCTAGCTCAGCCTAGATAATGACTCACATCTTTTCACCGGTGGCTGAAGAAAACCATAATATCTATACTATTTATAGAGTTCCAAGTGGTTCCCTGCTTTGTTTGATTTTTTTGCTATATTACTTCATAATTTATCACTTCTGATTTGTAATAAGATCCGTGCCTCTTCGGAAATTTGAAGTTCAAAATAGACAAAACCCTTACATGCGCAGAACGCAAAAGTAGTATGCAGAAAAATGTAAGGCTCTGGCTGTGACACAAAACCTGTTTCTTCTTAAAAGGTGTATCATATTTATATCACATACACGCAAAAGTCTGTTACCATCTTTTTGCTGTTGTCAGTTTTAACTGGTTATTGCTGTGTACATGTCACAATGAAACCCTATTCACAGGGAACCCACCATGTCTGGGTTTCAGACTTCACATGAGATAAGTGAAGTCTGTGTTTTACTCATATTTACTGACATTATCCTCCAAATATGATGTCAGGGCTGCCACATAATGACTGTTGAGCCTGTTGAAAGATGGATGCTGCCATGCATGTCATCCATCTCATCATCTTTCAAGATTTCACTCTTCTGATGGATTTGAGCTTGCTCGTTTTGTGAATGCGCCTTCATGCTGTGTAGTGACATGAGCCTCTTGAATTTGCACTCAAAATGCTGTCAACTTTCTTTTGTAATTACCAACGCAGCCTCTGTAATTCTTCAAAAGGGAAAGACGCAGAATAGAGGCACAGAGAAAAAAAGACATGGTCACAAATCACCCAGTTGCCGATGTTTTTTTTTTTTTGTCTTTTTTATTACAATGACATCACAATACAATAATCTTGCATTTTATGTAAGTCTGTTTGTAGAACCAGTTTCAACAAGCGGTAGGCACAAAGCGTGCCACAAATGTTCAACTACATTTGCCGGGGTCAGGTGGTGTGGGAACCTCTCACTGTGTTGTTTCTGTCATTTGACCTGTGGCTCCACAGATAAGACAGATCAGACAGAAGCTGCCATAGTAACAAGAAACACCTCTCCCTTATGAAGCCCTCAGGACTAAGACAGAAACACACAGGGAAGGGGTTGCACACTGAAAGAGAGGCTGGATTTTGGAGAAGGAACATTTTAATGAGAAAGTTTTAATTGCCACATTTGTTTGAAAAAGAGAATTTTAGAGTACTAATGAAAGAGAATATACCAAAATAATGTTGCACTCGCATGCACACTCTGGGGGAAAGAAGAGCATTGAATAGGAAGGCAAAAAAGACAGGCTGACAGAGAGACCATGAGGAAGAAAGAGGAGCGGCACTGAAGAGCAGACAGCAGTAGTATATTGGGAGGAATGGCTGTCATGCGTAGTAGCTGCTCCTCATGGGAGATGATAACGAAGCGAGATGCTATCTAATTATATCGCGCTTACTAAATCGATTGGAGCCAAAAACAACAGCAAGTGCAACAGGCGAGAAATCTATTCCCAGCAAAGCGGGAGCGTAAAGGAATCACACAACAAAATTGAAATCATCAATGACCGTCAGCTAGAGCGGATGGTGAGTGTGGCTACTGGCAGCCCAGTGGTGATCAGAGTGTTATCTACACATCTGCTAGACACCAATCTTGTGTAAAAACCTGGAAGCACTCCCAGTCCCTGCAACAGAGAGTCTGAGACTAGTGGCAAAGCAAACCACTAATCCATTATCTCAAAGCAACTTCCTCAGCAATGTAGTTTCTTTGAAAGTGTGAAAAAACAAAAATAAGTTATTAGATTTTCCTATATTGGAACCTTTTTAAAAAGACGCTTCTTATTTTAAGTTCAGAAAAACAGTTAGTTACCATTCTGTTCCGATCCATCTTTTCTAAAGTGCAGCTTTAATTAGTGTCCGCAGACTAAATCTACCAGGCAGGTTAGAATTAAAATATACAACTCCACAAGGACAGAGGATCTGCTGCAGAAAATCCCACAGATGTACTGTTTAGGTTAACAGAGTTCGTTCCATGCTCAAAACATGTATCAAACATGAGGTGCAGTAGCTGCTTTAAGCTTTGCCAAGAACTGTTAGCTGCTGCAGCTGCCCGTGTACTGACTTTGATGTTTTATTCATTTTCTTAGTACCTTGTGTCTCTTAAAGCTATGGAAACTGTACCTTGAGTCTCAAAGAGGAGAGGGATATGAAATGAAAAGCCTTGCAGTGACTAGGTCACTCATCTGTTTGCATTTGAACGGTGCAGATTTCTCTTCTTTGATTAGAGATAAATTAATAAAAAATATTAATCTAATGCGTGTGTGTGTGTTTTTCTTTGTGCTTGAATCATATGAATGAGAGAAACCCCGAACAATTATCTTTCTGGGTGTTTTTTTTTTTCAAATATATGTAGAGATTTCTTTAGATTTTATTTAGCGAATGAGGGTCTGAATACACTACATCCAATAATTCAACATGTTACATAATGATTCGAGTGACTTTCAGCTTCTCATCTACAAGTATCATCCAGTCACATATAGTTGTATTCACAGGCAAAGCGTTGCGCTGTTGAGCGCACTGTAATGCTGCTTGCTCCGCCACTTTTTTCCTCCAACTGAGGAGGTAGAATATTCCCAGGAATCAATATATGTACGTTTTGTAAGCATTGAAGATCCAATCATCACTGTCAAGAGATGTATGTCAGGAGAGGCAATAAAAATAAATGGAAAGGTCAAAGTTGTCATATTGACAGTAAAGTCGTGTTGATTGATTCACGCCATCAATTCTGTTTTAAGTATGTTGTATGTTACGTTGGTTAAAGTATGATGGCTTTTTTGACACCTGCAACAGCAAGCGTGGTTACTACTCATAAAGTCCACCTAATATTGGATTCGGTTAGTTATACTAAACGTGGCAATGTAGAGACAGTGTTATATAACCTTTCAAATGAACGACAACGTGCTCCGGTACAAATCTTTGATCACAGGTAAAATTACCTGCGAACCCACATA
The DNA here is from genome assembly GCA_037367275.1 of Coranthus polyacanthus. Classification (NCBI taxonomy): domain Eukaryota; kingdom Metazoa; phylum Chordata; class Actinopteri; order Kurtiformes; family Apogonidae; genus Coranthus; species Coranthus polyacanthus. The sequence goes on from JAPQRN010000003.1 coordinate 11,942,901, forward strand.
AAAGGATAGACAGTTATCACACAAACACAACAACAACATAATGATGAGATATATGCTTCCTTAAATTCTCTCCATGGTGGCTGATTTTGTGGCTCCACTTACTCTGCAGGACTTTTGAAAATTGAGCTCCATATCTCATGAAATTGTTTCTCTTTGTTGCTGTCTTCTGACATTGTCCTTCTGACAGTACTATTTCATTGATATTTTCCATTTTTGAAATGGATATTCTTTCTTATATTTTCCTTTCTTATGTTTTCCAATATGATCTTCTTAGAAGATATTGTACGTCACCCCTGTCAGACCCATGTTTTCAGTCTGTGTCTAATCTTAACTGCCTAATTAAAGCAAAAGTATTTTAGTGAGGGAAATAAATAGTCTGTTAATGATGCAGCGATGTACTTCTACTGCCTGATACCAAATATAGAAAGCTAAATAAAGAAATAGCATGACAATCAAAGCAAGAGACACACATGTTCAATTTTCAGATACTGTACAGTCATCAGTCTGTGTTGTAAATAGATAATTGTTCACCAAAAGACTTTCTGTCTGCTGACTGCGATGGCACTGAGCAGCAATTAGGACCACATGTTTAGCACATGTTAGCATTCATAGAGGAGGGGAAGAATGGCAGAGAGAAGAGAGACACAGGGGAGATAAGTATAGATTTGAGGAAAACGGAGCAAAGCCACTCCATTTGAGTGATGAAAGAGGTGAAGGGTAGAAGACAGAGCGAGAAGGTGATAGACGGAGGGAAAAGAAGAGCCGACGCTGATAGCAGGCTGCAGATGATGAAAGCTGTGTTTGGTGTGCAAGTGTGGACCCGTTAATGAAAGGGAAACGGCAGCATGAGTTCCCATCATTAGCCTGCATTAGCCTCCTCTCTGGGGGGTCTGTTGTGAATGCACTGAGGAGGCGGCTGGATAGAGGAAGAAGCACCACAGATGCAAAGAAGAAGGGGTGGAATGAAAAGAAAACAAAGGGGAGGGCGGGGGTGGAGGGTTATTTCCGCTTTGTTGTTGCGAATGCATGTATACAGATAATCAGTCCCACATGTATCATTTAGCAAATCCAGTATATTCATTCTTTGATTTCACTTGATTTCTGTCTCCCACCACAGACAATGTTCCTGTACATAAATATAAAGTATAAGAGACATCCTGGTACAGTAGTGTGACTAATTATCTGCTGAAACACTGTATTAGTTGCATGATTACCAAGCTCCTCTATAGCTAATTACATAGCCTGCTCTTGCCTGACCTCTGCCAGCATGATGCATTACTCTACTTCTCCATCTCCCACTCCTTTGTCCCTCTTCTACCACTTCTTTTTCATCTTTTTAAAAAGTTCACTTTAACTCTCTTCGGAAAGTGTGACCTTTTTATACCTTATCTTAACTACCCATAAAATACGGCCATAAAACATATATAGGAACATTTTAGCCCTGAAGTCAAAATCAGCATAACCTGCTACCCCAGGTAATGAAATAAACTGTGCGATATAATGAGCATTTGCAACCTCGCTGTCTCGTAAGTGCATTTTTAACCAATATCTGCAGCACAAATAATTGTGCATGTTGTGCTAACGAATACTTGTTTAGCGTAGTACACTTGATCTTGAGTTTAAAAGTGCAGTAGCATTTCCGGATTAAAATATCGCCTAGGCCCGTGTTATACATTTGTCTACTTATGAACATATGTACATTAAATCAAATGGAGTGGTGGATCGGCAATGCATGACAACTTTGACTGAGCGACGCCTAATGCTAGAAAATACATACTGTGTAACTAAAAACTGTATAGACTGCGTAATCATTTATTTTAGATGCATTGGAAACTAGTCAGAATTACTATTTCAACTATTTTCTCACAGGCGCTAAATTCCATCATTCCAATTATTCCAATTAATTATTATTATTGTCAATTTGTTCTTAATGAGTTCATATCATTGTTTTCTGTTTTTGTTTTAATTAGCAATTAAAAAAAAACAAAAAAAAAAAACCAAAAACAAATGCATTAGGATCGTGGTGAAAAGCACCTGCACTTGTTAAAGCTAAAAACAGCGATAAAAAAAAGAGAAAGAATATATAAGTATACAGTATATTTTAATTTACACAATATGCAAATGTACTGCAGCTTTCCTGAAATAATAATAATCTGTTTGTTTGGATGACATTAATTACATATATAAAAATAATTTGAGAAGAGAAAAGGGTAAGGGATTTTACGCTGGTTTATTCTCTATAGTCTGTAATCCAAGTATGTCGGTAGGACTCCAGTTAAATCATTCATGATTCTTAAAAGTTTAATTTAACTGTCTTGTATATTTTCCAGTACCTTGCTATCCTGGCAGTGGGGAGACAAAGTTTCTTTTACAGATATAATAGAGAGATTTGTGATGGGAAAAGCATTCCACAAAAAATGTGTATCTAAATAATAAAGCAAATCTTTTGTACTCCCATCCTTCAAAGTGACAGGAGTTTTAACTCCATTTCCTGCCTAGTGCCAGAAATTATTAAGATGTATTATTTGAAATCTGACTTTGGTGGCAGAAAAGAGAAAGACTGGGAAAAAAAAACAACACTGCTGTGTCTGCTGGAAGGGTTGAAGAGCGTCTGTTTTCTGTCTTACATTACAGCTCTAATGGGTGTCTAATATGATTTACTTCAGATCAATGTGTTACATACACTGAACATGACATGAATTGCCCTTAGGTATGGGTAATAGCTGTTTGACCTAAACCCTTTTGCAAAAAGGAACTCAGCGATAAATGGGCACTTGTGCGTGGTGCTGGCACATTGCCTACAAGTAAGTCACTGAGCACTGGCAGCGTTCATTATAGGCTACTTACACACTGCGAGCCATACGCACAGTCCACACATACACCAATATATGTTTTATCAAAAAAAAATCCCATCCACACAAGCACTGTTTATAAAAAAAAAAAAAAAAAAAAGCTGTCAAGAGCAATCGACAGGTGGCGATGTAACCCTCATGTTAGCCAATCGGAAGCCTGAAAAAAATCTATTATTGGCTCTAGGCTACGAGCAGTGGTGCACTGAGGTAGAGGGGAATCAAGTGGAGGTATTCCTCAATAACAAACTTGAATAGAAGTTAGTGAAGGAGCATCAGGACCATATTGAGGATAAAAAAAAGCTCATAATATTTCAAGAAAAGGGTCATAATCATAGGTGGAAAAGTCATCAAAATTACCAGATGAAGTTTTGTTATGTTACTTGACGGAAGAAATCCATACAGATACAATTTAACAAATGACCATTATTCTCAAAATATTCTCAGTGTGGCCCTAATACTGCTTTGTAATGTTCCCTGCCCACACAGCAACACAAAAGGATGTTGTATGTTTTTTTGCAGTGTGGCCAATATCAGAACTGGTCCCAGTCCTGGACTGAGCTGCATGAGCATAAGAACTGTCAGACTGAAGTAAACACGGAGTCAGCATTTATAAGTTGATGTGCAGTGGCAGCCGAGAGAGAACAAGCCAAACTCCACGAGTAACATGTACTCACTGGACGACTCCCACCAGTGCAAAATTGTTACAAATGTTGATCAGCAACGATGTCAAATTTTGCTTACAGTCCGATATGAATTTAAGCAAAGCTGATCAAACTGTTCAAACGGTTCAGATCTGAACTGATTCAGGACCACCTACTGAAGTGGCCCAAATCAGAACTGAAAGGATCAGATTCCATGTGATTTGTGACAGTGCAGTCTGAATATAGCCCTGTTATCAGTTTAGACAGTATATTAGGACAAGTGCCTCACTGTAGGTTTTTGGGGTTTTTTTGTTTTACAAAACAGCATATTCTGTATCTGCAGATGCAGGGAAGAAGTGCAGCATGTTGCAAATGTATGGACACTTTTTACTGTTACTGTTGCTGGAGCTGTTACTGTGCAGTCGCATACTAAAATAAACCAGCTAGGAAAACTGTCAGAAAAACACCCATATACAGCTATCTCTTTTGCAAGCTTACATAACTTAAGCTTTGAAAATCAGACAAGCATTTGAAACATAATGTAGGGTACGCCAACAATAACACTCCCTAGATCATTATTTTCTTGACAATATTTATTTTAGGTTCCCAATATATAAATAATTTTCCCAAGAACAGCACCCAGTGGCCACAAAAGCAGGAAATTCCGACTCTACCAATCAGGAATTAAATTTCAACATTGTTTTCCTCTTCCTGAAAGGTAACCACAGTTTGTGGGATGCACGAAGAAGGAAGAAACTTTTCAGCCTCTCAAATCCCTGTGGCCATCTGAATGAAGAAGTGCTGCATGTTTTCAAAATGCAGGATACTTCATCCAATATGAAACCACTGAATAAATCTTGTGAAGCTAGCACCCTCCACCGAACCTGCAGGCTGTTCTGTGTACAGCCCAAATCATTAGGAGAGAGAGAGACTGAACTGAAACCTGTCAGGACAACCTGAGCCAATCAATTCTCTGCGCAGAAAGGCCACAGTGCTGGTTCAGAAAATTCACAGATTGAGCAGATTTTTCAAGAGTGTTGTGTGGCAGAGCAGATGGCTGTAAATATTTGAACGTGTGGAGAAAGTTGAGGATGTGTGTTTCTTGGAAAACATCATTTAAAAACATTAAAACCAAAAAAAAAATTAAAATAAATCCCAGAGCAGCTTAGGGTTGCTTTGGCTAACTTACAAGCATACAGCATCTCTACGATCATATGCACAGTAAAGGCATTGCCCTCCAACTGTTTTATGTGCATTTTCAATTTGTGAAATACTGACAATTTGAGAAAAAAAAAACGTTCATAAGATATTTAAAATGTATACATTTTCAGGGAGGGTGAGGCTTTTTGGAAGGGGTGGAACACTTGGTGTATTGATAAAAGGGTAAAAGTAAATAAGTGCAATGGAAACAGATTCAGTAAATAAATCATGACTAAATTGAAATTAAATGTGTGCATGTATTGAAGACGTGACTGTAACAGATCTTGGATTAATGCAGAAACAAACATAGATGCCATATTAGATGGGAAGCAGCGATGATACGCCGACACGTATGAAGAGCTGCAGAAACTAATGTTTGACAAAGCCTTTGACAAACCGTGGACAATTCAAAGAAGCAAGTGGATGTTAAATCCTGAGGCTGAAAAGGGCCACGCTGTTAAAATTCGAGCCTTCTAGCCCATGGCGTTGTGCAGATATTGACTGTGACACTTGGGATCCCTGGCAATATAATGGAGTTGTATACCCAAGTGTCAACCTCAGATGTGTGTGTACAGCGAGGAGATTACAAAATTAAAACTTCAGACAACTTCATCCTTTTCCCCTAAAGCCTGGGACACACTCACCTGTGTGTGGCAGTTGTGTTGCCTCTTGATTTTCAATTTGCCGTCCATGTTGACAGATCGCAGTTGCCACGAAGGCTGCATGCATCTTGAAAATCTAGAGACATCTAGAGAGACATATTTTTCATGCAAGACATAAGCAGCTTATGGTGAAAAGCAGTGAATACTGTGGGGAACAGTGAAAAGCTCTGTTCACAGTCAAATCGACATCATATCGGTAGTATGATTCCAGTATAGAAGCATTATTTTACATAACTGACAAGTCTTAGTTTGGTTTCAACTATATCTGAAAGTCACAGGCATGGAAACAATCTGGTGGGCAATCTCTCTCATTCTGTTTCTCTCTCTCTCTCGTTTTCGAGTGTGAAAGTATATCATGTGACTGCTTGAGCTGTTTTCTTATAAATTGAATTTACAACAAAATTAAATCATATCAAAGGCTATTATGAAGGGGAAATTCAATGCATAATAGTAGTGGATGAAAGCACACATAAACTTGCATTTTCTGAAAAATTCAAATTTGCAGTGCGTTTGGATAGAAAGCTGATTAACACAAGCATTATCACTGAGTAGTGTTCATTGTCGTCATGTTATGTTTTCACATTTAAAGCACGCATGCCACCATTAAACTACAGGGTCAGTTCCCTCTCACCAGCAGCTTGTCGGGTGTCTCGTCTCCATTACGACAATGTCAGCACGTTATGCTGCCGAACGCTTTAATTTTAGAAGGGCATGTGCTGATTTGATTGGCTGTGATTGATGCCAACCCCTAACACACCCACTGGCACTTAGTTCAACACAGATGAGACACTCCAGTGACACATTTGGCTGCAAAATGACCAAAAATCTGCCTGGGTTAGTTCCATGATTAACTAATAAAAGGCCCAAAAAGGCCCTTGTTTAATAAGATCAGTCCTTCGAGACAGTGAATCAAAGCTGCTTCCTCTTCTGTGCTAATGAAATTGAGACAAAATTGGGCTTGTCTTTTATTTACTTACTTTTACCTTTTACTTTCCTTCCTTCAGCTCATCCTGCCAATCTCTCTCTCTCTTTTAAAGCTTTTTTTTCTCTTCACAAGCTTAGTGGCCTCTGCTGCTGCCCCGGCTCTGTGTGATTTTATCTCAGAAACAGTGTAGAGATTTTCCTTCTCTGGTTTTCACGAGTCTCAGGTATAACAAGGTGGAAGTGAAGAAGGGAAGTACAGACAGGTAGTGACAGAGAAAAAAGGAGAAGCAAATGAGATGGGGATCCTGACGAGTCAAATAGGATGAAGTACGAAAAAAGAGGGTTTCCAGGAGGATGAGTCAGAAATTGACTTAGTATGTGGGCCATAGTAACTTGGGGAATGCAATTAGCATGTGGTGTGGTGTGAGTGAACAAGGTTATGAAAAAGAGACAAGAAGAAAAAAGGCAGAGCGGCAGAGAAAAGGAAAATCCCTGCAGGTACGTAAAGCCACCAGGGAGCGTTGCCTGGAGGAAAAAGGATAAAAACGAAGGTGATTGACATTCACTTTAAGCCACAACTCACCACATGTCATCCAATTTTTTACACCTGAAACACAAAAAAGAGCTATAGAGTACCAGGCAGACAATGAAAGTGGACAGCGGGGAGTGGTGAAAGAAAGAGAAGAGGGAGAATGACAGTGAAAGAGAGAGACTTAATTCCTCAGACTGGATGACATACGGAGAGAAATTGCAGGAGACAACAGAAACTTGAGACTATTTGATATGTGCAGCAGTGCGCAGAAGATGAGAGACGTATGAAAAATAGCATGAACTGAGGGAAAAAACAAAAAGCTGGAAAGACGAGGTGGAAAAGAAGCCACAGAGGAGCAGAGCAAACAAAAAAAGAACAGCAAACTAGTGGTTACAGTGCTGCTAAAGACTACCGCAGTCCATTGTGCACAGTAATTATTCCGCTGCTAATGATGCTAAGGCTATCTGAGGAACTCCATTGTGTTTAATTTAGAACATAAGGGAGGAGGCATCATGCTGATGGTGTAGATGAGCCACTGAGAAAAACAAAGGAGTGGAACTTGTTCATCTCTCAAGAGTTCAAAAAAAAGAAAAAAGAAAAAAAAGAAACGATAAGCTAGTTCAAAATCAAGGTCACTTGTTTGGTTGGGTGCTGTCCAGTGATCGATAAAAGCCATATGTGCTGCACCTCATAGCTTTCCAGGCTTTTGAGTTTAGTTGATATGTAGCCAAACAACAACCTTTGGTAGAGCAGACAGGGCACTGACATTAATGGTAGCCTAGTTTTGCCCATTAATGTTTTACTTTAACCTTTACCTATACACTTCCAGATATGGACCTGACATTAATTTTTCATACTATGTACTCTCTCTCCAGTGCTTTCTGCTTTTATATGTGGTCAGTACAACTCTTTATTTAAAAGCTGAAACTGTCAGAAGTGGTTACCTGTAAGATAACCTGGAGACTTTGTTCTGAGAAAAGGTCAAAGGGAAACGTAGAATCCTTGTATGATTTGTTCTGTTTTAGATGTATCCACGGCATCTCTATAACAAGGTTTGTCCATCGATTGGTCGGTCGGTCGGTCGGTCCATCCGTCCGTCTGTCCGTATTATGTTTAAACGGCTATCTCAGCTGTTTCAAGCCAGATTTATTTGAAACTTGGTAGGTAGGTTGTTAAAATTGAGATGCTGCTGATGCAAGGATAGTGGACAGAGCATTGAACTTACAGTTCTTGTTTTCTCTAGTTTGGACAATGCAGTTCGCATAATTCCAGCGCAAAGACAGTTCAATTTTTCAAATTCACTTGAGAATCCAACACCAGAAAATAAGAAAAAATCTGAATTATTTTGTTATCACCCCCGCCCGTTTTCTGTTTGTCTTTCAAAAACTGGTGAAGATCAATCATCATGTTTTATCTTCTTCATAGGAATTAACAATTAACTGTTGAGAAAAAAAGTCCGGTCTTCCAGGTATTGTAGTCTACAAATACATCATATTTACTCTGTAAAATATGATGTACAGGTGTCATTTTACAACTACTAATGCAGTACTGTGTGTTGAACGTTGGATTCTCAGTTGAATTTTTAAAAGAAAGAATGATGCACAGTTTACACAGTAACAGTGATTTCTTTTTTTGCGAAAGCTTTTAATCACTTCCAATTAGTCGAATACCAACCTTGAAACATTCTTGCATTTCTTCCAGCTGAATGCTGTAGTATTTTACAACGCAAACACTACTGTTTTTTTTTTCACTCTCTCCCTCCTTCAGTTGTGACCCTTGTTGCAGATGCTTTTTCTCTAATTAAAAGAGCAGAGAAGCTGCCAAGCAACTGTGGTGAGACTGCAGCCCCCTGAGCTTTCCAAATGCACACACATACACAAACACACACACAGAGACATGTGCAACAGATTGCGCATTGACACCCTCAAACAAATCTGTTTTGGGGAGATGTTGTCCCTGACAAATTACTTCACCCATCAGGTCCACATCCTATCCGGTATGCAGTGTGGCTCCTATGGAGAGGACTGATAAGATTTGAATTCCAGTTCCTCCTTGCCTCAGGCAGTGTAGCCATGGAGAATTTTGTGTGGTTTTATCAAGTTAGAAAACTAGCTGTATCTGCAACCAGCTCTACACAAACTAGACAGTTAACTGTAAAAGTACAGTAGCTGAAATAGACTTAAATACACTCAAGTGGATGATAAGGGTTCACCTAGCGACACCAGGTCGTTTTGAATTTCTGTATAATTTGAACCCAACTCTAGGTAATGTCCTCCAGAAGTGTAAATCAGAAAAAATTACTCATAAGTCTGAGGGATTGAACAAATTCTAAAACATGTTCCGTGCAGTCCCCGCTGCCTGTATGAGTCCTACACTGTATTAACATCTGAAATGGCTGGCAACAGACCACCGGTCAAAAAACTCAAATTAGATCGATGTGACAGGTTAAATTAAGTGTATAATAAGCTATTGTTTTTGCTGATGTCACAGTTTGTTTACACGGACCGAACAACATTTTAAATCAAAGCCTTACTTAATTAAATTAGAGCCAGACTGTTACATTGACATGGCCGTTCAAATTAAGCTCATCTGTACTGGCATCGGCACACGCTGTATGTCAGACAATATTGGTGAATAACTGCACAACAATGACAATATATATATATATATATATAT
>JAPQRN010000003.1:11956500-11972986 GCA_037367275.1 Coranthus polyacanthus
GTGTTACACTATCACTGTGTGACGTCTCACTATGGCGTCACTACACGGCGTCACTATGACATCACTATGACACCACTATGCAACACCACTATAATTTCTTTTATACAGTCTATGCTTTTCCCTGTTGAAATCACCTAAACTGTTATTCAGTTTTATCTGGACCGAGACCACTTTTTCATCGACCAAGGTTTGACTGAATGGTCAAGAGTCCGGGAAGTGCCCTTATTAAGACTTTCTATTACTGGTATTCATTACATTACAGAGAGTGACCACAGTTGTTTGTGAAGGATAAAAGTACAGTCTTTAATAGCCACCTTCAAGCTTATGGGACAAACATACATTTTCATTGCTTTAATCATATTATAGTTACTATGCCCTCATTATACGGTTATCTATCTAATTAACAACCAGTTTGGTGAATATATGTGCCTAAGCCCAGATGGTATTGTTTGCAACGATGAAGATAGCTGCTTACATGAACAGGACAACACTCTCACACAAACACACGCACACTGTATACTCACAGTACCTTTCCAAGGGCAGAACCCATTCCAGCTTTACGACGGACCTAAAGGCACTGTGAGCAGCAAGGGCTTTGGCCAAAAAGACTTTATAGCATCATAAACACAGTTATACCCCATCCCACCAATATAACTATGTGCTGGAGAGTTACCAAGAGGACGGCTTGAAGTCATATCTGCTGTAAGAGGAGGGATACGGCAGTCACATGAGGAATTTAAGACAAGGAGCTTGATGGTACTGATTTAGTGTGATGAGATTAAATATGTGCCGGGTCAAAAAATATTGCTGTTCGCATTAAAAATCTATAATGCTTAATCTATGATGTCTGCATTTTGTGGTGTTTTATCACTGTGCGCACTTGCACATTGCATCTTTATTGCTCATTATTTCTGTTTTGTTTTTTGGAACTTACACATATTAATCCCCGAGTGGCACTATGTCAGCTTCTCGTTGTCATTGTTCTACTTATTAGACAATAATTTTACTGCCATATAAAAACAGTGAAACGATGCAAGAAACACAGCATTGTACTTTTGCTTAACTGCATGGACCACCTGTGTTTTTCTTGCTCAATTGGTAAAGCCCAGCACTGTTTACCTAATTAAAGACTCTTCTTTGGATAACAGCGTGTTGGGAAGAAGTGAGAGAATGTCAGGTTAATGATTAAGAGGTAAAGTGAAGGGCAGTTCCTTGGCCTCAAGAAGACCCCAGTCTGTGCTCTACAAAGCATCGGTCTGCATTTTAAAAGAAACAGAGTTGAAAGCAGAGTTTTGAAGGTTCCTTTTGAAATCTAATAAGTCACAGATTACTAGTTACCATTTTAAAACTGTAAAAAGTTATATAGCTCTTCTAATCACTTCATAAAGTAACTCAATACATTTGATTACGTTTCTAACAAATGTTTTAAACTGGGCATTGGAAATTCCTAAAATAAATAAATAAACCCAATTGTTCACTAATGTTAGAGCCTTTTCTGATTTCAGTAGGAAAATATTGTTGATTTCTAACGTTGAAAGGTGTTCTTGTCCTGGGTGGGTTGGCTGGTCTCAGCCAGGTATGGTGGACAAAGGTTCAGTGCACACTGCCAAATGAATTAATCATGTCTGGGTGTAGCGACGGTTCCTTATAAGCCGTCCTACCATTGATGGTGTTGCACTCAAATTTATCCCAGTGGTTTTGATCTGTATTGTGTCATCGGCTAAAAAAGAAGGTATTCTTCCACGGTGAAAAGATGCAAAGCGACAGATAACCGCCTGTGCACTGTACGCTGATTATGTAGAGGATTTTCCATAAAAATCCATATGCTTACTCCCGAGTTCTTCAGTGCCTCGCTTCTACTCGCCTACAACAGCGACACAGAGCAACACGAGCTAACGTTAGCTTAGGGACGGAGTCACTCCAACACAAATTCACATAAGCACATGAGCATGCACAAATCTTACACATTGAATCTTTCATTTCAAAGTAGTAAATTAGAGGGACCCTTTAAATTATAAGGACACTGACAACATAAATCACTATAACATATTGTCCAAATGTGCAGTGTAGGTCTTCAGCATACAGTAAATATGTACCAAAAAAAGAAGCAGTGCTGAATGAAGAATGTTCAGTCTGACCTGAATTTGGCTTCTTTTTACATAAGCAGTACTCATTTCCTCTCTCTCCGACTGTCTCCATCTGTCTGCCTAACTCTCTCTTTCTGAGATACACTAACACTTAGCCAGAGATTTACATACACACTGTGGAAAAAAAGGGATTGGAGTGTGAGAGCAGGGTGGAAGGAGGTTCCATGGCTTCTCAGAGGCAGACTGAGACAGAGATCACCAGTCTGTCAGTGTGAAACCAGCCATTCAGTCTGAGAGGCGTCAAGCATGATAATCCCAAAGGAGAGCAGAGGTGTGTGTGTGTGTGTGTGTGTGTGGTTGTATAATGCAGTGTGTGTGTGCAACCTAGTCTGCAGGCGGGCTTATACGATTATGTTGGAATATGCACATGCCGTATGTGAGAAATTATATCTGCATGTGTGACATGCAGGTCAGTGCGTGGGTATAATTTGCTCGCCGCCTGTGTGTATGGGCATTTGCGGTGTGTGAATATCTGTAAATAGGGTGATGAGGTTGCACAGGTGGGGAATGTGCTGTGCAGCTATAGTACATCATGACAGAATGCGATTTGTGCATGCCCCAGATGTGGCTCCACTCTGAGCCAATAGGCTGGAGAGCAACAACCTCACAACATCAACCTAATCCACCAACACACCCCCCCCCACCCCCCAACTTTTTCGAGAAATAATATTTTAAGTTTCTAAGCCTGCAACGCACTAGCGGTATGGATCTAGTGAGAGAAATTGGATTTCTGTAGCACTTACGTATTCAAGTGTACATGAACAGCTTATGCATCCTCAGGAGCTCACCATACTAGAAAAGTAAAGTCACCTGGCATGGTTGAAATAGGAGATGTCCTTGTGACTATCGCCTCTCTCTCTGTCTCCCTCTCTCTTTATCTCTCTCGTGCCCCACATGAGTGGAGCAGGTGCGTTGCATTGCTCAAACATGAGAAAGCACCGTGGAGAACTGGGGCTGTGCATTGTTTGCTCTCTCTCCATGTGCCTTCCAGCCACGCAGATAGCGAGTCCCCACGACGGCAGGCAAAGCAAAAGGTTGTTTGTGACACAAGCACTGATCCACACCAACACCAACACCACCCTCTCCCTCTGTGTTTCTCTTCCCCCTTTTTTCTATAAGCCCTGCGGTTCCTTTACTCACCTATCTCCCCTGTTTTTTTTGTTTTTTTTTTTTACTTCCTGCCTGTCTAATCTGTGACTCCTTTAGTACATAGCACCTGTGTTGGGAGGGTGACTTTTAAAATGCATTTCACAACAGATTACAGAATGTAGTCATTTGTAACATATTCCATTACAACGTGAGTAACATATTTTAAATACTTTGGATTATTATTGCAGGTAACAGAGTGAATGAATGTGAGGCTCACTCTGAATGTATATTAAGACCTTGCTATTGTTAGACGAACATTTCAGTTATTTATTTTCTCGCGTTGCAACTCACACTCTTTAAGCCATATTTCTTGTCGTTTGATTAACCTCTTTTACCACCTACACAACAATCATGTCAAACAGTAAAGATGAGAATCACATTTTAGTCCTGTATTTATTTTGTTTGCAGTTATAGTTGAAAAGTGTTTTGTATTGATCTTTTTTTTTTTTCATATTGCACACATTAATTAATATGTTCTATTCTGTTAAATGCTTAATTGAAAATGTAGAGACAGATTCTAATCAAAAGGAGAAGAATAATCAAATATGTGGGAGTACGTTTTATTTGTTGAGTATATAATTCAAAATGTAATAAGAAAGGCATTTCTATGTAGCCACTGTATTTAAATAAACATTATTCATTGAATTCACAGCAAATGTGTTATACCATGATATGTATCATGATCTGGATATGAAATGACCTGTAACAGGATATGAGGTTTTGATCATAGAGATCAGAGCTATAAGTAAACACAAAAGTAAAATGGCAAAAAGGATGAAGACTTTTCCTTGACCTTCTATTTTCAGCAACATCAAGTTTGCGTGAAAACCAGTAGAGATGAAAATACAGCTCCACGGTGGAACATCTGGTTTCATTAATCATCTTAAAATAATTTACCATCTCTGTTCTAAAACAAATAATTAACATAAATTTACTGTTAATTCAAACATGGAGCTTGATTGCCCGTTGTCTTATGGGAAATTAGTAATGCCTTTTAACTTTCAGAGGGAAAGTTGCAGACTTTAAAAGTAAATTAAGTGTCTGATTTCTGCCTATTTAAAATGATCACATATTTCAACATGACATAAGGACCATGGTCAAATTTGTGAAAAATCCCCTCCTACTTTCTTCTGAACTGCAACCTGAGGCTCCACAAAATCTGTACAGGAAATCAGATCACCTGACGCCTCCTCCTTCGTGTGAGTTTGATGGTTTAACTGTCCATAGTTTTGAATTATTATCTATTGAATTGCGTTGATGTTTCAGTAGTGGGTAAGTAATTCTAATCAACACAGTAGTCATTTTATGATACTTGTTGTAGTAATTTTGGTCAACACAGTCTCTGACAATATTTGGTTTAATATCCAGGTAATATTTATCAGTTTGTTTATTCAGTGAAAGAGAGTATACAGCTTTGGAAATAATAATTACACCACTGTGACAAAGTAGTGTGGCGTCCACATTTGTCCTAAATGTGACTTGGAAAGCCATCAGGGTTTTCTTGTGTGTAAATGTGAGTCTAAAATCTGGCAAAAGACACATGAAATATTTGCTTTACAAATCCAATAAAGAAATAACCAGTATTTAAATTAATGACAGCAAAAACCCAATTTTCTATAAATTCTACAAAGTAACATAAATTACAGAATTACGAGGCGGCCACCTCCGTCAAACTTTGTGCTACCTCCAGGTCTCAACAAAACTCTGATGGGTGTCTCATGGAAAACACTATTTTCTAACAAGAAATATAACGTTACCGATGTAGAAAGGAGGCTTTTGAAACTCTCACGAAGGGCGTCAAACCAAAGGTTTTCACATTGGTCCTTTTTTCTTCAAGACTTCCAACAAATGATGCTGCCTGTCTGAACTGTGTGACATAAAATAATCAGCTAATAATCTGCAATCACAGTAACTTTATTATGCATTCCCTGATTTTTCGTAATTGACGTGTTTGTTTGAGTAACAATGAAAACAATTACCATACAGTTTTGAAGTGGTAATTGTTGTTTTCTTTCTACTCATATGGTTATTCATTCAGCTGACGTAAATGTTGTTACCAGCTCCGCCGCATTAATTAAGAACATCTGATGTTGAAAAACAATCGAGAAACAATTAATATTCCAAAAGCAGAATATCAAAGGTCATTTAAACAGCCCTTATTAAAACAATGGACTGGAAATTCTGTGGTTTTGCTCATCTTTCCCAAAAGACTGAACACTGAGTTGATTATATTCCTGGAGTCAGATTATCTTAGAGCAACAGTATTTATCATTCCTAAAATTCTATACATGGCTTTTTCCGCTTTCAAAAAAAAATCCAACATTTGTGCCCTCTTGCTTTGTTGTTGGTGGCTTTTATGTTTACTTAAAGGAATAACACTCTTATCTGAAAACCACTAATTCCACAGGCCCTTCATGCTGATCTGATAAAACCAAATCAAACATTTGCAAACAGACCTGCTCGCAGACATTTCATCTAACCTGTTCTTGGTTTTCACACAAGATTTCCTTGGATCGGAAATGCTGTACAAGATAAGGAAGTCTTTTTTAGACATAAGGCATGCTCTTCTCTTGTCAGACACTCAGCTCGGGAAAAGTGGAAACAGTGCCATCTAGTGAAATGTATGGATATGTATGGTGTCTGCAGCATCTCATCCCTTTATAAGGGACTCATTTGATTTGGTGCGTGTTCAAATAAAGGGCTACCTGACAGTATTTTCCTCTCACTTAGATCCCTTACTCAAAGACTTGAACAAAGTGAAGAGTCAGACTGAGCCACAATGAGCTACTGTAGTAAATGCAGCTTAGCAACAGCTGCCCCGGAGCCAAACATCCCACTGAGACTCGATAGAAGCATAATGTTTACAATGTGTGCTTCCCGGTAATCTAATTGCCCTTCTGACGCAGACTCCACACACAGGTCTACCTTTTTAAATCCCCCAGCAGATTCCACCAGGGTGCTTCATAGTTTAGTTTACTTCACTAATCTTATCCACTTCCAATGATTTCATCTTGACCCCTGACCCCTGATTGATTGTTCAAACTATCAGACACCCGTTTGGGAGAGGTATTCTCATTAATAAAACTGACAAGGAACCAATCAAGTATAGGAGCAAAGCGGTTTGGGGGTTTATGTAGGGCATATCTAAATACGAACCACTTCAAAAACAAGCATTTAACTGCAGTTTGCTCTTTGATTAGCGCAAAACAAGCCAGACCGACAGTGAAGTAGTTTCCCTAAAGGCAAACTATGCTCTTCTTAAAGACCGGATGTTGAATAGTGTTAGAGGCGATGAGTGGTGGAAGTGATGGGGGTGAGATACAGGGGTCAAAGCTGGATATTTGTGATGTGCCAGCCTGGGTGTGGATAATGGCTAGTGAGAAGTCAAGAATCATTTAACTCGCTCTCCCATTTGGCTAATTTAAGACCTCCATTTAGATTTTGTCTTTTGGGGCTACTTAAGATAATTCCCCCTTGACTGAAATGGGCTGCGACAAATTGAAAATTCACTACAATCTTTGAGAAATTATAGCTCCCAAATACAAATGTAGGTATGACTACTGAGTGAGTAGCTCCTGATGTACGATGTCTCATCTCACTGAGCATACTTAGTGACATTAAAAAGCATTGTTAAACCTCCTTTTATTTTATTTATTTATGATAAGATTTATTTGAGTAGACGAGATGTGACAGCCATGATTAGTCTGTGCTGCAAGAAAAAAAAAAGCCCAGCTGAAATTCAAACATCCACAAAATGATGATTATCAATGAGATAAGCTGTGATACATAGCATCATTGTATCTGTCATGACTCCAGTATGAGACAGTTATCGCAAAAGCTTCACATGTGACTTTTAGATAAGATGTTTATCTCAAGAAATATCAAATAATAAATTATCCTTTTACGTTTTGTTTTTTTTCCCCCATTTATAAGCCTACACGCTTTCAAACTATTTGCATTTAGCGTAGCATAAGCTTAACGATTAAAATGAACCAAATCCTTCGGAAGTGAGAGGAAATATGTCAAGGCTTAAAGGCTACAGCACTTACTCTGTGAAGTGTATTTCATAATGTTTGATTCTCTTACACACTGAGTCTAAGAAAACAACCGTTGGCGAACACCAAACTGGCTTCTACACCGGTCTAATGTCCAAGTCAAGCTGGCAGCAGTGATATGAGTAATGCCCGCTATCACAGAGAGGCAGGAAGTGGAACAATCGGCTTGTCAAATAAGAGCCACTTGACAACTCCTCAAAGAAGATCAATTATGGCGAGCTAATGGGGATCAAAGCACTGACGCGAGTGTGGCTGTGGCACATGGCAGCCAGATCGGTGCTTGCCCAGTCATGTAAAAGAAGACTAAGGGCCCGTGTCCACATTTTTTCCCCCCAAGCGCCAATGTCTTTTTTCAACTGTTCCCAAAAAGGTTTTTTACAAGGTGTCTTTTTTTTCAGAGCATTGCAACTTTCTCTGCTGCCAGGATTTTTGACGCAAGAACGCATCCCGATAATAATCGCTTTTAGGATTGGTTTTAAGTTAATATTGATCACTTTATAGCCCTGAGATGCCTCACACCAACTTATTTAACAGGGCTTTCACTGCAATATGTTCCTTCCCGTTCCCTGAGATGCGCCGATGTGTTTTCCCAAGGTCCAGACTAATTCATAAAGGTGACAGAGCCTTTGTCCCAACTTTTAAATCACTTCAAAAAACAGCTTTTTAAAAATTGCTACAATTCATTTTACTCTCTTTGTGTTTTCATGTATTGACTTACATATTTTTTATGGCTTTGTTCTCTATGGTTTTACATGCATTCTGTTTTATTGTCAAGGACTTTGCTACCATGTTTTCAATGATGGCATATAAATACAATTTTTTATTATTATAATACAGCATCTCTGAGCGCTTCTAGTTGAAAATCTCTTCCGAAAAACACTGGCAAAGGCAAGCAGAAAAGCCCACTGTGTGAGCAATGTTGTGCTATTACCCCTATGCGTTGTAAGCTAGTTTATTGTACAACAGTGGATCAGATATGTTGTCATAAGCTGTGTTTCCATAACGTATTTTTTTCATTTTATTTTAAAATGTTTATGGAAAAGGCACAATTTGAAAAAAAACACCCTGAATTTAACGTGTGTAACAAAAATTCATTTTCACACAGTGAACATTTAACTCACATAACTGATCGGCTGTTTCTTCGTCATCTTTCCCATAAACCGTGAAAACACATCTGGTAATTGCAACAAGTGGTCTCATCCATGAAAACACATCACATCCATTTTAGATGGAAAACAGTGCATCGTGACATTTATGCCTTCTGCTCTGTTTATTACAGTCATGCACAATATAGCCTATAGCGTCATCTTCTGATGACACTACACAGCCTACTTTATTCACTCCAAACCAGTTGATGGAAATCGGCCTCATTCACATTTTCTTTTTTTTTTTCACGACATTTCAAAAGTTTGCTTAAAATTTATAGAAACGCTTGTGTAGAAACAAAACCTGCATGTGCTCACTGTGTTCTTTTTTTACACTCACCATACGAGTACTTCAGCCCAGCACTCTGCCAGCACTTTTCTGCCAGAAAAAAAATGCTATGTGGACACGGGCCCTAATAGTTTTATTTGCCCTTTGGTTGTAATGCTTGTATAACAAATTATTAAATGATGTGCATATTACACTGGCCTATGACTGCATAGGCAGCTCAGCTACTTAACCACCTGCTCATAAACACAGTTACATCTTAGCTCAATGTGGCAGGAAATGGAGATGGGGTACAGTACATTCTACAATAATATACTGTACGTAAAATGAAAAGGTAAGGTGAAGACATCTGTAAAGAAGCAGAGGTCCATGGCTCAGTAGTGCACAGTTACAGACCTCGACCGCCACTATCTTTACAAGCTATCCGCTTGCTCTCGAAGATGAGGCTGGCACCATAGTGTGACCATATTACAGGAAGGAGATGTGATTACCAGATCTTAATCGGCCGTAATTCACCCGTCATCCCTGTCCTTAATATGCAACTGCGCTGTGCTTCGGTGAACCCAGACATTGAATGACACTGGCTCTTCCAGTGACAACGTTTGATCCAGCTCGTGGACACTGATGTTTCTTAATTATCAACACAATGGAGTGGGTAGAGAATGAGCTAATGGGGAAAATACTAGCCAGCCAGGTTAATTTGGGGTTTATCGAATTACTGTGTGAATTAGCATGATGTCGTAAATTACAACAGCCCGGTAATGAAGAAATGGAAACTTTGAGAAAAGGAAGCTTTCTGCCGCAGCAGCAGAATATACCTCCTCCTCCCAGATAATTAAATAAAAGCACAGCCCACAAATTAGAAAACCTTTTGTATTCTGAGAAGAAGGCTATTCTGTGCGCTGTAAAAATGAGAATGACCTGCACATGGCCCAGAGGGTTAAGAGATAAAGGATAGATCTCTGCTGTATAGACCTGAGAACACTTACTGAGAGGCAGGTAAAGAAAAAAGAGGTCACACACAAACACAGCTTAGGGAAACAAAGGTGGGTAAATGGAGGACAACAGCAGGGCAAATTTTATTGAGGGGAATTTGAAACAAGCGGTAACACTGGCAGAGGCAGGGAATGTGATAAGCTGAAGAATGCAGAGACAAGTCGGAGATCGGGGGAGGAGAGGGGAGGAGAGGGGAGCAGGGGTGAGACAAATTTCACTGCACCCTATTTCTCTCTGACATCCTTCAGCCCATCTCCTAAGCTCATCCATCTTGGATGACAATAGCATTCTTATTTGCATACCAAAAACGCTTTCCGATATGCGCCTTCCAAGTCGTTGCGAGAGATTAGAAAATATTGACAATTATTGACAAAACCCAAAGGCGTGGGCAACATTCCATCTGGAATATTGCATCTACCGTTTTATTCTCTTATTTGCTCTTTTCTTCCTTCTTATGAGGGCACGTTATTGACTCGAATATCTGATTGCCCCTGCTGAAGCTTACATATGAGCAGAGTTGAAGAGGTGTGCAGTTATGCAAGTGGCTGTGCTGTTATTGCTTGTTTGTGCACATTTCCCAATGACACAGACTTTAATTTAGATAATCATCACTGTGGCACCCCACATGGTTCTACAGTGGGGCCTATGAAGATTAAGGCCCAGTCATGCAAGCCCCATGTGATCAGTTGCTTACAGGCAAGCCTTGTGATTACAGTGATAAATACATGACATAAAAGAGAGGACAGAGATAGAATTGAGAGCACAAGAATTAAAGGGCTGAGGAACAATTGTTGAGATATAAAGGCACATCATCAGTCCAGAAGTCGTGCAGAGCAAGGGAAATGAATGTCATTAATTGGATAAGACAGGCACATAAGCAATGTCAGTTATTAAACAAATCACATATTGCAATATATTGCATGCATCACATGCCAAAGTGTTGAGCCAGTATATGAGTAAAACAGATTAGGAGGTTTGCCAGTGAAAGCAACTGAGAAAAAAATTGGTGAGCCGTACAGATGTGCTGCACAAAAATACGGCTTCATGGTCAATGGACCATCTCAATGCTGTCATAGGGTTTATCATTGTTATTATTGTATTTCATTCCAAGTGCTGGTTCAAAGGCAGTATGCTTGGTGGTGTTCGAGGAACGTACATCGAGAGGCGTTTTTTGACCAAGGACACAAACGAGAAGAAAAACTAAAAAAGCCTTGGAATTGTCCTCCGTCTTAATTGCCAGGCTGATGGGTTTTTTTTTATGAATTGGGATTTCAGTTTAGCTAAACGCTGTCATAGAAGCTCACAAAACATAGCAAGCCTTTCCCTGATAGTGAATTTTTGAAAGACTGGCCCATATTTATGACTTAATGTGTTTCATCAGTGATCTATGTAGTAGCGCATAGGTATGTAGACACATTTAAAAGCTGATGCTGCTTGCTGTCCCCATCAAATGGCAATCGGAGTGCTGTTTGATTTCGCATATTTACTTGTTACCTATAAAGACAGGAAGCTAGGAAGGCGACTCCCAAGCCCGGTCTTCTCTGCACTCTCTTCACTGGTCAGCTCCACAGACCCACAATTCCAGATCAGCTCTGCTGGTGTTCTTATTACCCGTGAAGTTAAGCTATTAATATTATAATTTGCAGTCATGAGGGAAGGACCTAAAAATTCAAGAAAGTGTTTCACTGGATGCAAAATTAATATGTGGCCAAGTGCAGGATGCACTATCAACATTTTTAGCATTTTCCAGGAAATGACTCCAAAATACCATTAAGAATATCTAACAAATTAGTTTTTTTGTCATTTTAATATACCGGCAGATCGGTGACATTTAGTGCATGCACTGCTTTATCTAAGTGAGTAAGGCCTTTTGAAAAAAATCCTTACTCCTTACTTTCCTACATTGTTTAATGTCACTCCAAGCTGTTCTGAGTGAGAACAAAGATCTTGTTAAGAGGTAGAGTTCTCAGAAATACAACAGAACAATCTCCGGTTGCCAGGTAATTAAGTTTTTTATGTCCCCGCTATTTGTTGTTGCTTAATGAGAATACTGTGCTCCCTTTCTGTGTCATATACTGTAATTAATGAACAATGGGAAGATGAGAAGGTGGAAGATGAAGAACAGGAAGAAGGCAAAGTGGAAACTCATCCTGTCTGGTGACCTGCTGGTTGCCCTCAGAAGCTATCGCTCTCTTTCTTCCCCTCTGTCTCTGTCTTTGTATTCCTCTCTTGACTTGCTGCTCTTTTTCCAGTGGGCTGTTTGACAAGCTGCCAGTTCTAATGCCCTCAGTGCAATGTCCCTTGTCAACTCCCATAAACTCTTATATCTATCAGGGCTTCCTCTAACAAAAAAAGAAGCTTCCATTATCAAAGTGATTAAAAATGATCTTTAATTTCAGGGACAGCCAAGGGTATGGTGAATTTAGACAAAGAGCCAATGGCAATAAAGTTCCGGATCTGCATATTTTTATGATATTTTTTTTTTATATATCCTGTGTTTCTGTCCATCTAATAGCTGTTAGCTGTTGGCTGTCAGTGCTTCTTCCTTTGTCTCTGTCTCTTCTTCCACATCAATGGGAAGTGTTAAGTGTTCCCACCATAGTGTACACTGATCAATTAATCACTCTGACCTTGACACCAAAATGTAAATGCTGTTGTTAGATAAGGCTGCTGCAGGAAATCACTTGATCACATGGATTTGGCAGCAGAGGATAAACAATGTAACGGGAATGATTGGCTCACAAAATCAATTGCACGTTGTCAACAGGGTTTTACATGTACCTAACCATATATAAAAAGTAGATGAGGCCGCCGCGATGTAAACATAAGTGCCCGTATTTGGACAAGAGGGTCGAAGAGTGAAAGTAATTTCAGCTACTTGATGAATGTTAACACATATAGTAATGCAATACCAAATGAATACTAACATTACCTAATGTAGAAAAGTTATGCCGGCCAAGTAATTCAATTAAGTGCTGGGAAATTTCACAACAGAGTCCTCTGACGGACTTGTTAGTGTGACTTCTTAACCACTGCATCCTCCAGAAGTCAGACTCAGGAACCAAGCTGGCTGTCAATCAAATTCCACAAGGCAGACCCTAACAGATGGCACACACCCACATGTCACTCAAAGCGGCCATGCCTTTAATTATGCATAATTTTAAGCCTTAATATAATATAAATGGGTGAGTTATGTAAAAATTCACTCCCCGTACAGTTGTCATGAACAGGGAAATAAGCTATAGAGACTAAAACATGTTTATTTCTCCTGTAAAGGACATTTTAACAGGGGTCTGTGGGGGCTGACTCGCAGAACTACAGGTTTTGGCACTTCCATTTTGGCTTCATTTTCAGTCCCAGGGGTTTCCACTTCCTACAACTGAGGCATAAGATGACATTTAACTTTTTAATATCTACCCTTTTCATGGAACCACAGGTTGCTTGTGTAACGCATGTATTAGACTTCATTTGAAGGAACATCGCATACTTTCTGTTTCGCATGTGGCCATAACACAACCAAAACTATGCCAGTTCAAACATGGCCGAAATGTAACCTTAGCCCTAATATGGGTCGCCACTTACCAGGTGGATGTTATGAGGCGAACACTATTTGATTATATTAAGCTACTTTCAATTATTGCATAAAAATGAGAAGAGAAAAGATGCAGTGGCGTCATTTCTGAAAGCTCTACCCAAGGTGAGATAATGTGAGATAGCAGGGGAAATAAATGTGATATAGTGCAGTGAATAAAAGTTGTGGTGATGTTGAAATACAGTTACCTTAAGAGCATAACTCTGCCATGCATCAAAAGTACACGCTGTAGAATTTGCTAATTTAATCACCTAAGTTGTGTTGGGGATTTTGGATGGCTGAGGAGGTAGTTAGTCTCTCTGCCAGCGGGGGCCACCCCGGTGTCACCCAGCTCCTCTTACTCACTTCCTCGCTCCTGCGCAGATACACTGCCAGGCCTTTCTCAAGCACTGCTTCAATTACATTTCCAAGGTGCTGGTGGTAGGGGTGTGAAGAAAAAAGGCGGTAGGGAGTGAATGAGGGTTAGAAAAAGAGCAGGTGCCAGAAAGAAAAAAAAAGAGAAAAATGGGTTTTGGAAGCCAGAGTGAATTGCAGAAAAGCTAAACATGCCAGGACAAACTTAATTACTACTATTACAGGGTGGCCATATGGGGTTCAGAGGGTCATCTGTTAGTCACAGCAACAGAATATAATTGATGAAAACCCCAAAAGTGATGAGTATTAATGTTTAATGCCAAAAAAAAGAAAAGGAGTGATGGTTAAAAGTATATCTGACACAAACAAGGAGAGGCCAGGTGTAGCTCGAGTCCCTTCAGATGGGAAATTGATCAGTCGGATAAATGCTTGAGGTAGAGAGCTTTTGAGGTGTAGGGATGCGGGAAGAAAAGATGGGATGCAATGGAGGACAGGGTGTTGTTGTTTACTTTCAGGGAGCAGGACAGGATGGGGACGGGACGGGACGGGACGTGATAAATTCTCCTAAAGAGGAGCACTGGATCTCAGACAGAAAATGTGATGAGGCACAAAGGCTCCCCAGCGCATATCAAACAGATGATTTCAGTCTGAGTGATGTTGTCTTGGCATTATCGACTACGGTGAGACTGAATGATAATGCCCAGCAGGAGGACAGGTTAAGAAAAAGTACTTGGACAAATGATTTAATGCATACCAAATTGTCTGTTCTGCACTGGTTCTGCTTTGTAGTTTCATACTTACTTGGCTCGCATCACTCTGTCTCGCTGTCTTTGTTTATCTCACATGTTTGAGTGAGTACCAACCTCAGGTGGTACACTGAATTTGTTTTGCATTGTCTGATTTTGTATTTGAGCTCTCTGAAGTACCGCGACTAAACTTCCAATTTCACTTTGACAGATGCGCAACTTGTGAACAGGCAAGGCAGACAACTGTTAGGGATGACAAACTTTACTCCATACAGCAATGTCTCAAAATGTGGCAAGTGCGGTGACTGCAAACTCACTCCTCCTTAAACAACCAATGGCCGATTTCCAATCACATCTCAGGAAGAAACGTGTCATTGGAGTTGCATGCACACAACATTCTTCAAGTTGAAGTCAGCGAAGGAAATTAAAATGAGTTAGGAAGTGAAAAAAAGAGGGAAAAAAAAGAACGGTGGAAAGAAGAGCAGATTATGATGCTTAAGTATAACAGTAACTAACGGTATGCAGTGGGGGAGACACTTGAACAACTTCAACTAACATTAACATTAGACTAAATGCATTTATTCTTTCATGTTTGATATTGGTTTTCAAATAAAGGTGGAAAAACTCCTGGTGCCTGTTATACAATGTTCATGCCAATTAAGCACATTGTACACTTTTATTTCATAAATCCAACAATATAATTATATCATTTTCAATATTTGGTTCTTCTGGATTACTCATCTTAAGTATTACAGCCTGATCTCAGTTCCTGTGATTGGATTTATGTTAATATCTCCCACAAACTACTTTGGTGCGAAGGACAAGCACAACAAGATGGCAACGTTTTTGCAATTGGCGACCGATTGCATTTACCAAACAGAGGGAAAAAGAAATGAAGGCCTGCCTCTAATACAAGCCTGCATCAAATAAAGGTCTGATACCTTCTAGTGGTGAGGTAAATAAAGGCCTAGGTCACTATTTGAGGAAATACAGTGTTCCACTTTTATGGGCTGTCTGATGGCAGGGCAAAGTGGTGAAAATATTGTAAATATAGCGTACACTTAATATGATATTGATGTTTTTTACGTGGGCCTGTTTTAATTGGCTAAAATATTGTTTTTGTTCCGTCTTCAACAAGACATCGCTTCACTTCTTTGCCAGTTCTGCTGTGTGCTGACTGCAATCTATTGCTCTATTGCAGGTAAAAGACTGACTATGGATAAGTACCGCATACAACCATAATTCAAAAAAATCCAGGCCATCCCTATCTTTGTGAGCTCTATCTGGTGTATGTGTGGAAGTCTTTTTTTCTCAGGAGCATCATGATCGTTCCGTCAGTTCCCGTTACATTTAAAAATGCAACAGAATTGACACAGATGTTTAAAATTTGGCGCAGACTTTCGCTTGGACTCAAAGGTAAACTGAAAAGATTTTGGTGGCCAAAGGTCAAGGTTGCTGTGACCTCATGTCGGCGTATTTTTATGAATGCATAATTTCAGGAATGCCCTGAGGGAATTTCTTCAAGTTTGGCACAAATATTCACTTGGACTCCAGGGTGAACTGATTAGATTTTGGAGGTCAAAGGTCAAGTTTGCGATGACCTCACAAAACCGAAGTCTTCAGATCTTGGTGAAAGATTATGATGCAAGGATAGTGGATGCATCTGATTGAAGTTACGGGTCTTCTTGTTACCTGCTTAGGGAGAATTAGCAATTTTACCATAATCCAGCATTATTCCATTTTTATTTTATGAGCTTTTCATTTTATATTTTTTATACCGATGTTCATCAAGGTGTAAAATTAAGTGAATTTATAATGTGGAAACCTATTACACTCTAAGAACACTGGATCTTTTTCAGTAGACCTTTTGATCTGAAGTTATTTATCTAGGTTTTTGTGGACCATTTGAAATTGATGCTCAATGCAGGGGCCCCCTGAGAATGCTTGCCTATAGGGCCCCAGCAGACTCACCACTGCACCACTGGTACAAAACAAAACAAAACATGCTACATGTTA
>JAPQRN010000003.1:11973086-11986717 GCA_037367275.1 Coranthus polyacanthus
AATGCTTGCCTATAGGGCCCCAGCAGACTCACCACTGCACCACTGGTACAAAACAAAACAAAACATGCTACATGTTAAGCTGTGATGTCTGTAACTGGGAAAACATCATTAATTCCTGCACAGTTCAGAAACCACAAATGTATGGTCAGTGAGATCTTTGCCAGGTCAAAAACAGTTATATGTGCAGACATAACATGCTCATTTCCACCTTCCCTTTTTACAGCATCATTATTTCTCATCATTTTAAAATCTTTCTGAGGGAACAGGAGGCATCTCTCTCTATTTCTGCCCCACTTTATGATCCTGACTGTCCAAAAAGTTTATTTTTACATAGAAGCCTGCTTAAATCTTTAAAGATGAGCGACTACAAACTGACTAGCGGTGAACCATGTTGCAGTGTTTATGGAAAGAGATAATCCCTCTTTGCTGTGGTTTTAAACCCAACTCAGGAGACACGGGCATATTATGAAGCTCGTGGTTTCTGTTTGTGCCTTGAGGCTGCTAATGTCTGGATAAGTGAACTTCCATGTCTCCGGTCAATGTCCCTGCTCCTTGAAACATAAGAAGAGCAAAATGATTTGGCAAACATACTAACCGGCAGACTGACAAGGCTGCAAACAGAATGAGGCGAGGTAGAGAACAGAGAGCAGGTGGCGGCAAGGAAAGCGACATAAAAATATTCAGGAGAGGAGGATGGAGAGTAATAAGGGCACAGCAGTTAGAAAGAGTGGCAGAAAGTGAGGAAATGAAGGCAGAAAAGCGAGTCACTGCAGAGAATTAGAGGGTCTCGGCATAAGAAAAAGAAACGGTTTAAAGAGAGAGAGGGAGGGTAAAGAATGAGAGAGAGAGAGAGATGGGGAGAGAATGGCCACATAACACTGCAGCCTGTCACAAAGCTGCTGTAACATTCTCAACGTAACAATAGCAGCAGATTGAGTTGGACAGGGTTCACAGGCCTGAATACTAGCCAACCAGACAAAGCTATTGAGTGGCTCGCCTGTGTTATCTGGCGTACTGCTGAATACTCTCCTTCTGCAGAGGTGAGCCGGCTCAGGTTACAGCATTCACCGACGGGCTGTAGTCCATCACACTTCCTCTCTGTGAAGCAGCAACCTCGGGCACGTCTGATACGAGGCACTAAGGAGTCTGCTCAGATCCAAGGACTTCAACGGGAAAATATGGGAAAAGATGATCTGCCGCGGACTAGCATTAGCTACGCAGAGAGCCGTAAAAGACAGCGGTTTGTTTCAGAAATGAGCTGATTGGTTATATTATTGTGTTAACTTTTGTGATAAAAGTGAAATATTTATAGACGGGCTGGGCAAAATATCAAAAATGCTTGACGTATCATGACGTGGGATGTAAAAAAAATATTCTGTCGCAAATATTGGGTATAAAGTGTCACATAATTTCACTTTTCTTGCTCTTCCCTATGCATACATTGCATCACGGGTCATTTGAAGCATTAATGTTGTAAGGCTGACGAGAGCATTTGAATCCGTTCATACTGATTTTTAGTCCGTGATGTGTTTACTGACACTGTAAAGCCAGTGTTTTCATGACATCTTTATGTCCTTGGCTTACAACAAAAAATGTTATGCATTTCAGAAAAACATCAAGACATATATTGAATATTGGTAATCAGGCGAAAGATAAAGATTATTTTATCCATATCATCCCGTCCTATAATTAAAGGTGTTAAGAAAAATCAAAGCAATTAATACAGCTGTGTTTTATTTACTTCCTGTGGCGTTTGACTTCTGACCAGTGTTGGCTAGTAGCATCATTACTAGCTGATGGCCTTAGTGGTTTTATCGGGAATCTGTAGTTCACAGGATCTTAGAATCTGTGTTCTAAGTTGAAACGATGCAATTAAACCATCATTTTAAATACACTCCCTTTCTACATTAATTCCTTGATTTTACATTTAAATATCCATTATTAGAGGCTCCAGTTTAAATCACGGCAAACTGTGCAATAATTAGTTAATTTTTGAATCGATTAGCAGCCCTGCATTAAGCATCACTCAAAGCCCAACAAGACAACAATACAGTAGCTTTAGTGGAATCTATTGTTAGCTTGTTTTGTTCTGTCTGATATACAGCTTTGTCCTCAGCTGCATTGTCATTGACCCATACATTTTTTAATTATCCTACTCACAAAGGACATCATAACAGCTAACTGCAGTACATGATCCCCATTATTTCACCATGAGATGTCATGTTTATAATTGGAAGTATTATCTCATTGATCACAGCTTCTATTGTTGTCATCATAATTATTATTATAGTGTCATTTAGATGGTAATTTGGGCATTTCTCACAAAACGTCAAGCGATTCTTTAAACTCCTATGGGATTGGCTATTGTTTTTGAAGATAAACAATACTTGAGATGAGATTTTTGTAATGGCAACACAGTCTTAGGTGTCAGCACCATCGCAGAGTATTTTGGAATAAGGGATTTACATGAGTTTGACCTGTTATCCAATGCGCTCCTTGTTTCTGGCCTTGCCTCTACCTTTCTAGTGACTCGTGGCATAGTGAAGGTCTTATAAATATGGATGAGTGCTTCTCGAGGCCGTGATGCAATTTCAGAAATAGGAAGATTTTTTTTTTTTTTCAAGGGGGTTCAGTTGGGCTGCAAAAATTGGACCTACACCCTTTGCCAAGGTTGATTTTTGATACTTTGTATTTGGTGACAATGTTATTTATTCATTTCAGTCACGGCTTGTGTCATTGCATAGAAATTTGAAGAGGGTGGATTTATAAAGAGAGCAAAAGATCTTCACTTTCTAAACTTTGGCGTGCACATTTGTGGAGAGGAAGTTATCTCAAAATGCTCATGTGTATTATATGATCTACGACCGAAGAATCGAGTTGTAAAATGAGCTCAGTATTTCACACAGAGGTGTCAAAAGTACAAAACATTCTTTACTCAAGAAGAAGAAGAAGCGCAAAAGTAGGAGCTCTGAAATGTACACAATGAGTAAAAGTATGAAGTAAGAAGCAAATGGAACTTTTTCTCTCAAGTCTCCCTCTCATCTCTTTTGTCTTGTCACATCTTTTACGCAGCTATGTTTGTCATGTGTGATATGCACTGCACTGGTTTGGGTGAACTGCAGTAGATTTTCAGATTTCAAATTCAGCCGAGGCACCCTTAAATCTCGAAACGGCTGATTTTTTTTTTTACTTTTTACATTTGTAGGCTACTGTATAGGATATATTACTGGGAAATGTATGTGTTCTAATCGAGAGGAGACAAGCTCTTCTGATGAGGAAGAGTCTGCAAACCTGGCAACACCAGGAGCCTCACGTCTTCTCACTTTTTTTTTTCAGTTCTGTCCTCATTTTTGCTTTTGGAGCATTTGACAGTGCAGTGTCCTAGTTTTGATTATGTTTATTTAAGGCACCAGGTGTTTGGATCTTAGTGGGGGTGAGGCTCTGATCAAATATTTGACAAGACACATGTCATTGTCTTACAAATGTTTTTTTTAATGCAACACTGGCAGCGCTACAACCCTCATCTCGCTCCCTCCGACTCCAAACGTATTCTTCTTGCACACATAGACACACACATCATGTACATCTCACAGCATTTTTGCAGCAGAGCTCATCAAGAGGAACAGATGTCATTATCAACAGAGATAAAGAATCATTACTTTGACGGGTTTACAAACAGCCATGTCACTCCGAGTGTGGAAGACAAATGATAGGACGCTGCCTCCCGATGATTTGCACTGTAATTTTTGTGCATGTGCAAGCACATACAGCAGACTTTTACTGTGCAGTCGTTATTTTCGGAAAGTTGCCTATAACCAGTGTTAGCGATACCCTTCATGCATTCGGAAGCACGTCCTTGGCGGTGATACCCACTGGGGGAAGAGGGAAAGAGAGCGTAAGCACAAGTGAAGCAGACTTACGCTGAAAAATAGAAAGGGAAAGAATGGCATGCAGCGTGGAGGAGGTAGAGGCAGCTTTATTGCCTAAAGCTTGACACAGTAGTAGTAGTAGTAACAGGAAGCAACCAGATATGTTGAGCTAGACAATAAAACAAGAGGGTGGACACAGAGTTTCCATTAGCTGGTAATTATCAGTTTTTTGCCTGGTAGTAGCATCTCTGATGGCTGACACCAGTGAAAACATGTTTTAATTTAGGTGCAAACATAAAAAAAAAATGTTTTTGCACCTGCGTCTTTAAATAAAGGGGTGAGTCTTTATTTGTGTTGCAAAACTGAGGATTAAAACCTACCAGAGGGAACTCTATCATTCTCTGCTATACCTGTCCTAAGTGTTCAGTGTATAAGATTTAATCTAAGATATTTAATCTTTAAGCTAATATCTAATTGCAGAAATGAAATATAATATTCATAATTATGTTTTCATTAGTGTTTAATCAAGTGTAAATAAGAATCATTGTGTTTTTGTCCCATATTACACCACCATGTTTCCGCAGTAGCTCAGAACAACTTACTTTTTCCCTCTTTTTCCTGTGTTATTGCGAGGAGCATCCAGTGTGAAGGCACATTACCATCACCTCCTGTTTTTGAGTGTGAACCAGAGTTAATATCCTCTTAACTGAAAAGTCCAAATCAGACGTAACAAACACTGGCTCTAGGGCTTTGCATATTTAGTGGCCACCATAGGGGAGGAGTGAGGCAAGAGGTATTCACTTGATTACAATCTTCAATTTCACCACTAGATGCCACTAAATAGCATGCACTGATCCTTTAACCACTTTCTAATGAGTATACTGTTTTGAATTCTTTTCCACAGTGTCTCGCCCTCACTGGCACACAGCCACACAGCAGCAGCCAGTCATAAAGTCATCTGCAGAACAGAACTTTGTGACTGATTAACGCAAAGGTTGAATATACAGTGTTACACATGAAGAAATGTAGATATATCAGTGACTTATTTATTTCAAATTTTTCAACATGTTGCGACCTACCTTAAAAGGATCACCTTCCCCAATTGTCTCAGTTGCCTAAAAAAGGCAGAACGCATTTCCATATTCCCATGTTCCCATTATGCGCATTAACTAAAGGTAAAAGCCACCCCAAGCGAGCATAAAAACTTTTGTGAAATTTCTCGAATCTTCCACACACACACATAAACATTCAAAATCCACATAAAATATGTTTATGGAAATGCCTCTCTTCTGCTCCTCTACAGATATGCAACTGTGGATCTGGGGAAGTTAAAGACATCTTGTACCTTAGAACAAATCCTGAAAATTTTATGCATCTATCATGAATAGTTCAAAAGTAATGACTTATTGAACTTGGCATCTTTTTATGTACCACTCATTTTTACAGTAAAAACAGCATCATGCCCCATTTTCAAATCCCCAGTATCTCCAAAACTAGTGAAGATATAAGGCTGAAATGTTGTATGGTGTTTGCTAGGACTAACAACATTACTTTCTGAAAGTATGAAGCAAATCGGAGACAGTCAGCCGGGAACATTTTCTGAAATCTGGTGAGTTGAGGTGGAATTACCCGACTTAAAAATGGAGTCGGCTAATGTCAAACAAACCACCGGCTCCCAGCACAACACAAACGCCAACGCAAACTTCACACAAGCACACAAGCATGCATGAATATTACATACACGTACTGCACTTTTAAACAAACAATTCCCGATCATTGCATTATTGTTATGTTGTCGTCTCCATGTCTCGCTCTCAGTGAGAGAATATGCAACAGGATCCGTCATCGCTCACATTTTCGGGGTCGATTATTTAAACTTCAGAAAAGCTGAAATCCCTGCACGGCTGCTGTCATCGGCAAGTGTTTGTATTTTTTTTATTTTTTTGTCAGACGACGTCGCAGGTATAAAATAAACATCTTTCATCACCACAGCACAGCAGGTTGAAAATGTCACGGTAGTGGCTGCTTGTTAACATGTAGTCTTTATATGCCACAATCAAATTAGCCTGTTCTCACGTACTCATTCAGATGTCTCACAAAAGAAACAGATAAATGTGTAACTGAGAAGTGAGTTGAGTGTATTAGTTCAGTTCTTCATTTTACGCACTGAGTTATTGAAACATGACCAGTAAGTTTCAAATCTGCAGTGAGAAAAAAAAACACATGGACATAAAGGAAACGCACCTGAGAGTGGAGGAAAAATGAGAGGGCTTTTTCTTTTCTTTTTCTCATCGTTGATTTGTTCATTCTTAAACAAGATGCGACAAAATCGAATCGCCGCTTGATATTCAATCAGATGGTATGTTTTCCAAGTTTCCTTCAGATTTACATGTGCATGCGTTCGTGAGTCCAGCTGGTCACACACATACAGACATGAACAAAATAATGGTTAAAGCAGCACACTCTAGTGCAATGGGACTGAACAAACTTTAATGAGAAATTACAGAAGCCCTCAAACATCCTGCAGCGATACATAGTTACTCCACATTAATGAACCATAATGAGGTAGGGTTTGCTCGGCTGCTTTATCTGAGAACGACACTGAAAGGTATAGAGTGACTGCAGAAGTCATGCATCATTATTTAATTTAATTGGCCAGTATGCTTTGAATTATTCAAACTGTGACCATGGCTATGATGCCCTGTCATGTCTGGATAATTATACAGTTAGAATATTTACTCCCCACACTGCTGAATCAGCCCGCCTCTCCCGTTCCTTCCCCGTTCTTTGTTTGCATATTCAAGTACTTTCAACCGTTTTTTGGCCCACATTCTCTGCATGTTTATCTGATACATATGCATGCATGAAATCATATTTCAAGTGTTTACATTCTCCAAATTGCTTTTCTGACACAACATGTAAAATCATCTAAATCACTTTCAAAATGGGCGTGACAAAGCGAAAGGAGCATTTATGCCAAGAATAAATACATACCTAATCATATGAAAAAGGGAGGGTGGGGATATATAGCAATGTATAATTTGAATATTCAAACCCAATGCCTTTGGAACCAGATGATATAAAATGCCACAGTTTTGTACAATGTATATTTATGTATAATTTATGTATTAACTGTAGCTGTAAATTAATGTACAGTATAAATAAAATGATCTGTTTGTTCTACATGCATGTAATATATTAACAATAGGCCAAAACATCCTTACTGTACAAGGTCTGAATGCTAATGTCAGTGCTTCTTCTGCTGTGTAACTGGTGCCACAACGTTGTCATGCCAAATCTCTGCCTCCATCATCTCGCCTCCCACACCCACTAATTTCACTCTGACATGGTGTGATAAAGTTCTGATTAGGGAGCGTGTTATGATCCCATTACAGTGAAATCAGTGCAAACCAAGGGAGGATGGAGGTTGGAGGTTTGTGCAAATGCATTTTTTTTTCTTTCTGGTAAGCCAATCATTCCTCTTTCTATCTCCTGTTTGAAAATTGCCTCCATAGGTTTTATAGTTCCGACAACTGTCATTTTCCGTTTTAATCCGGTTGATTATGGATTTCACGAATACACAGGCAGGTTAATGCTTCACAGAAACACCAGACAGTGCACGTTGACATTGCCATGCATTACTGGGACACTTGTATAAAAACGGAGCCATCATTAATCATCATTATTAATACAAGTGCTTTTCCTGCTATGAAGAATAAAACATTCTGCTGTAAAAAGAAACCAAAAAAAAAAAAACCCTATCCCTTGAAACTGTTAATATAAAATAAATTGACATATGGATATAGGCACAAGTACTCGAAGTACAAGAAGTCACATACTTTGAAGTTGGTGTCTTTATTTTATGTGACTGATATTAAAGCATTTTAAGTCAAACTAAATGACCTCAGAGGGTAGTTTTATGGACGGTTTATGGAACAGAGCCTGACTTTCCCTATGATGCGGTGCTTTTCTTCTATCGCTTACCTTCCTACAGTGTTCAGAGGTGAAACCTTCAGAAAGTCTTAAACTGCAAAAAGTCAGTGTTTATATCCAAGATCAACGTAAACAAAAGTGACTGCCTTCTTATCAAAACCAGGCGAAGCAACGAATTCTGGGTTTTTCTGCGTTCTGTAGGATCATTAGTAAAACTAGGGCTGTTAGAATGCTGCCTCGGTGCTCTACTGACTGTGCTGCTTAATGGCTTGTTACATGTTTAAAAAGTCCTACATATGGAACATCATGTACATTTTGATTATTTTCCAACAATTAAATACCCCGGCTGAGGATATGATTTAGAAGTTTTGTCCTGTAGATAGATGTTATATAATAAGTTTTCTGTCGGTCAACAGAGAAAAGAGTTCAAGCATAAGTTGCTTATTTGTAATGTGTTTACAAATTTACAAGTTTTTTTTTTTTTCCTTGTTTGTCTTTTCTTCTCTTTTCCACGCTGACAAATTATGTATGTGGGCGCACCTTTGTCTGCGAATAAGACAATAAAGCATGAAGCCCTGGATCGTGTTCTATATAAAAACTCTGGAAGTTAGAATGAAATTTTCCACTTGTAAGCAGCAAGTAATTGATTTGCACCAAGACCCAGCAGTTTAAATAGATGACTGTGCAGCACACTGCCCTTTAATACACTAATTGAGATATTAGGAGAAGAGCAGCAGCACACAATACAGGGGTTCAGTAAGTTTCATGTCATTTCTAAGTGGCAAAAATGTTGGTAAGTATAAATTGTACACGGACAACACATTTTGTTCATTCTCCACCAAACGAACGTCCAGCTTCATTTACAGCTGCTGGTTAATAATAGCATTTTTAAACCTGTTCTTGTAATTGTTTAGGTAGTCTGACTCGCAGGAGTCTGTTGGAATAAGACCATTAACATTTTTTCTCACCCCCACCCCTCGCTACATGAAACAACAGCCTCCAAGCTAAACACTACATGCAGACAAGAAGTATATTTTTACAATTTATATAGTTAAAGGCAGGTCTGCTTGTTTCTCCTTGACATTTTTGCCATTTCAGTGTCAGGGCTCACCTCCTTACGTGCAAAAATAAAAACAAGTTCCCCCCGGGCTTCTGGGCGACCCGTGATGCACTGAGCACCTCTCCTCCTCTGTTTCTTTCTCTGTATTTATATATGTCACCATTATAAGTCAGTAGCTTTGTGTCTTCTCTCTCCCGTAGTTGGTGTGTTTTTCCCCTCTTTCGTTGGTGTGTCTCTCCCTGTTTCTTTTTGCAGTTATCTCTGGCTCCAGAGCTGTATGTTCCTGATATGCGGTTACTGGCCCAGATTCATTCCATATTTATTAATACTAAAACAAAACCACAATCTTCCCCTAACCCTAACAAAGCTCGTCTATTGGCAAATGTAAAAATCCGAGATGTAGAACTCATCTCAACCACCTCCTGTATTGAGGAAAGACGAAGAGGCTAGTAGGTTCTTCAAAAATCAGCATCCTTTTATTTTATTTTTTTATGCAAGCACGCTGCCCTCATAACCATAGACTGGTGCATTTCCGCTCATTTTAGATTTAGAAACCTGCAACGAACTGAAATTAAGTGCAGAGAACGGGATGAACACAGCAGAAACACAATGAGTGTCCAC
The DNA here is from genome assembly GCA_037367275.1 of Coranthus polyacanthus. Taxonomy (NCBI): domain Eukaryota; kingdom Metazoa; phylum Chordata; class Actinopteri; order Kurtiformes; family Apogonidae; genus Coranthus; species Coranthus polyacanthus. The sequence continues at coordinate 11,982,570 of JAPQRN010000003.1, forward strand.
ATATTCTATTACACTGGTGGTGGGGAGGGGATGAAAATAACCAGCTTTGTGATTAAACCCTAATACCCTTTGAAAATTCTTGCAGCACTTTTAGTCAGTCCAAAGTCTGGACTGGCATAGCTCCAGCATAAGTAAATCCTACACGTCTTGGCAGCAAAAATCTCTGCATTGTTGAAATGTTGCCCATTCTGATTTTTTTTTTTTTTTTTTTTCCCTTGCACCCTTCTATGCATTTTTGCTATTCTGCCTGCTGTACCTGTTGTAAAATCCATGTGACCCCATTCCAGTAGCAAGTGGAAAAAAAGAAAAGAAAAACTTTGCACCTTATGCCCCTCATTAGGTGAACTGTTATACTGCAGCACAGGGGGGCTGATTGCCTGCACAATACTGTTTGTTAATCTGATCATGTTTGTGTTTGGAGCCGAACAAACAAGCTGCCATAAACAAGCTGAAATAGTGAGCTCTCCACTGCTACAAACCTCACACATACACACCAGTGCTTCTTCTCTCGGGCTAAATAATGACGAACGGAGGCACATCGCTTAGGTGATTAATTATCCATGTCACCAGATGGGACGATGAGCAAAAAAAAAAAAAAAAAAAAAAAAAAAAGTCTGATTTTCTTTTTTTCCCCCCCTAAATGCATTTTAGAGTGAGGATTCGATTGGGGTAATGACAGCCATATGTTGATGGATGACCACAGGCTAGTATTAATCAGAAATACAGATATGGGATGCTGCTAGGACAGAGGACAATGTGTGTGTGTCTGTTGAATCCAGCAGAGTAAAACTACAAGACACTCAAAAGTTTGACAAGGATTTAGGTAGAAGAACGCCGGTATGAGCCAATGGATTTTGCATCATGTATTATTAGTATAAGGTTATGTATAAAGTGGCTTTAGAAATATATTTCAATCAGGCCAGTGTGTATCTGTCTATTAAAGTAACAGACAGTTTATCATATTCAATTAATTTCAGTTATTTAAAAAGAAATGAACTGCTTTTGTCATTGTTTTTATCATTTAAATAATTCCTTTTCTACAACTTCATCTACATTGTGTACCCGCGCATAAGGATATCTTGTGCAGCCAATTTAAAGACAGCCTGAAGTGAAAGAATATCTTAAACGACAACAATTGAAATTCATAGGATTGAGATTAATCATTCCTTTTTTAATTGGCATCTGTTGAACTGAAAATTCTATCAGGTACAAAATCTAGCAGACATTTAATTTTAAAACAAGCGTCTATTTTTTAATCAATGGATCCCTAGTATTGGCTATTTTGTCTGTGACAAGCTGTGGCTGAAAAGACTGAAACCAATGGGATAAGATCTTGCCTCGGGGATGCTGGGTACACACTGGGGGCCACTTATGTAGCCTGGTCGGGCAGACAAAGAGCGGTTCGGGTCATTTTATCCCTCATTACATTGATGTCAAATATCTATACCCCGAAGCCCCATCATTTCTCTTTTAAAGCCAGTTGAAAAAACTTCAGTCAAAAATAAAGCACTAATACTGTAAGAATGAGTACGTGTAAGGAGAAAAAAAACATGTAGAAATAGAAAAAAGTAGCATAAATGTCATACATTTACTTTCACTTGTAGAATTTGACAGATGCTGAATCAAAAAATATAAATTGGCTCATTTCCTATTTTTATTACTCTTTCCCTAAGTAGTTATTATTCACAAAACCTGAATGATCCTAAAAGCTCTCCTCGCTAACTTTACCCTCCACATACACTATATATGGTGCATATGCATCATCAGTGGCCAAGGCTAAATGGTAAAAAGAATCATTGACCTCAACACTCACACAGTGGTGAATGCATTGCAGCAATAGACTGTAAAACAGGACCACATATGTGAGTTATGTTTTGATGCATTCTGCAGTATACAAATGCCTTTCAACAATGTGCTCCATAGTTTGACGAAGGCCACAATATGCCATCAAGTTGGAGACTTCAAATACAAAAAAAGGAGGCATGAATATAAATGATTGTGATCCTGGGTCAGAAAGATACTTGTTATTCAGTCCTTGCTCCCCAGCATCCTTTGTTCTTTTTAAACTACTTACTTTAAAGCTACAAGTCTATGAAGATCTTAATTCAGTGTGTTTTGAAAGAAACTCGTGTTGATACTGTTGTCTTGATGACAGATGACAGAAGCCGGCTTTCCTTTTAAAATGTAACTGTGATCAGAGCAGACACTACCATTTCTTTAGTGACACTCATGGCTGATATGTGATTTTTAAAACTAGAGCAATATTGACTCTACGCAAATGTGCTCCAACCCTCCCCCGCTGAAATAGGAGTGTAATGTTTGTTGCTGGAAACTGGTTGTGCTCTGAATGTAAAAATGAATAAGTGCTATGTATATGAGGTGGAAAATGAAATTCGCTTGGGCAGTAGGAAGAGTGACCTCTTCACCTATTGATTCCATTCTGTCTGAATGGCAGATCATGATGATGTGAAAAGCACATTAATTTTTAAAAGTGTCAAGCCAGCTCCATTTGACAAACTTTTGACATACACACCAGAGTTATTTTGAAAATGAGAGAAGACTTTAAGACTGTAAATTCTGGGGTGTAATAAAGTTCTCACATGTGTTTGAGCTTGGATAATACAAGACAAATTAGCACAGTTCAAAACTGTACATAGGCACACCTGATGAGGGTGTGGGTATTGTACTTAGAACAGAGGTGCCGCTTTTTACTTGTAATCTGATAAACATAATGTAAGTGTAGCTTTTGAGCCTGGTTTATACATATGCTACAGATTCGGCGCTATGTCATAAGTGACATGCCCTTGTTCAAAAAATGTAACTATGCATCAGAGCTATGGTGTTGACAGAAATATCAGTGAGGAGCTGTGATTGGCTGTTTGAGTTTTGTCCTGCAAGCAACTGTTCTTCTTTTAAGTCACAATTAAAAATCAGCAATCTGCAGGCCTCAACTTTACCGTTTTCTCCACTTTCATTAATGAAACGAAGTGACTGTAGGGTCGTATTTGACACCGAGAAATAATGTCTCGGTGTGTTGTAGCGACATAACGCAGCAAGCCTTGATGTATTGTGTTTCTCTTAGCAACGGCTTGTCAACCCACACTAAGGAGAGGTGCGCTATCCATGGTCCTGAACTTTGAAAAGCAATGGTAACTTTTTTGGTGTGAAGGATGGACTGAAGCCTTATGACACTTGTGTCTTAAACCACTGATTGACCTCTTGGATATCCTCCTGGCCTTTTGTGTACATTATCTGTCTCTGCGCTCTTTTCCATTAGTTACCTCCATTAGGACCAGGGTCAACATAGGTGAAAATGCAGACTGTGAAGTCCAGCTACAGAATCCACAGTGCAGTGACTCGGGTGCATTCATTCCGTCAATGCCTGACAGCCATGTTGGCCTTCAGATTTTGATACATACTGTACATACAGCAACGCATTCATAACATATGATGCAACTGGATACCCAAGTGTCACAGCCCTTGGCATTGTGGAGATTCTTACTGTGACAATTGGGATCCCTGGCATATAATGCAATTAGATATCCAAGTGTCAAACTTAGATGCGTGTGTACAGAGAAGACATTCCAAAACTAAAACTTCTTGAATCATCTTGACATTAATTGTCTTCAATCCTGAGGTTGAAAGGGCCACACTGTCCAAATTTGAGCTTTCTAGTCCACAGATTGGTGGAAATTTTGGCTGTGACAATTGGGATCCCTGACATATAATGCTATTGGATATCCAAGTGTCACAGCCCCTGGTGTTGTGGAGATTTTAACGTGACAATTGGGATCCCTGACATATAATGCAATTATATACCCAAGCGTCACAGCCCCTGGTGTTGTGGAGATTTTAACTGTGACAATTGGGATCCCTGACATATAATGCAATTGGATACCCAAGTGTCACAGTCCATGGCATTGTGGAGATTTTGACTGTGACAATTGGGATCCCTGGAATATAATGCAATTGGATACCCAAGTGTCATAGTCCATGGCATTGTGGAAATGTTAACTGTGACAATTGTGATCCCTGGCATTCACTTTAAGCAAATCACCTACTAGTGTAGAGTTTATATTGGAGTTTGGTTGGTTGCCCCCCAGAACAGAAACTGGCCAGAATAACCAAAATAGAAAGACAGAAAGAGA